>JARHVA010006350.1:742500-938757 GCA_037957365.1 Torreya grandis
GGATAGGTGAGGATTTATATTTATGTAATCAAAGAAAATAAGAATTGTATACATGCAACTCAATAGAGGTGGAAATTTAGGAGAGAAAATTAGATGGAAAGATTAAAGGTTGTTAGAACAACCTATGTAGATTAGTGTTAGTGTTTTGAGGAGTTGTTATAGGAGTTAGAGTTGAACTCCTATATATTTTTAACTTGTATTGTTAGTAAATAATTGAAGTTTATTTTCTAAGAATTTTGCATTGTGTGCACTTTGAGCCTTCGACTCTTACATTCATTATGGGATAAAACCTAACAAAGGAAAATTAAAACCTAGAAGCATCTAGGTGGTCACATCCTTTTATAGTACATGTATTTCATATAGGATAATTACATCAAACCCAAAAAATAACATCGATGAAACCATCATAGGATGACATTAGTGTCTAAAGCTCCAAAAGTGTCAAATATAAAAATTGATGATTGTTTTATAATCATCTTTTAGACTATTTTTTTTCTAGATCCAACACCATGTTAAAATTTAAACTAGTTAAGTATGTTACTTATTTTTTCATTTACATGCATAGCTTAGTTTTACTTTCTATATGTATCACCCGTATGCATTATAATTTCTATATTCTTATCCTTTTCTACCCAAGATAAGGATCATCATCCAATTTAGGGTTAAACATTTGGTGAACATAACCTTTGAGCATAAAACCCTAAGTCAATTAGGGTTTTTTAATTTTGATTGATTATTGTAATTTGTTGCAAATTTTAAATTTTTTCATTTGTGAAGCAATGGAAAATGTTATTGGAAAAGTCTAATTATAAATTGAAGATAAATAAGAATTGATTACTCATTAAAATAATAAAAAGAGCTTAATGGATGCATTTGTATATGTTACAAAAGATTAAATAAGTAAACAAGATAAAACTAAGGCTACCTCACCTAGTGATGGTGAATCCTTAGAAGGGACTATAATCATGTCCATATCTATCAATCCAACTTCATCTAGTGGAGGAATAGATTATGTATTCCAAGAATTATTTCCTAAAAACCAAAACATTATTGCTACATCTACCATGGAATTACCAATTATTTCAACACAAATATTGGTTTTAATGCTTATTAATTCTCAAACCATGTTTACATCCCCATTGGTGGCTACTAAATATACTAATATAAACCCAAATGGGTCTAATTTCAAACACTCCTTCAAGGTATAAATATATTAGAGGATAAGGTTATAAACATTGAACAAAATGCTTTAAATTCCCTTCATGTTATTGATTTTCAAGATGTGTTTCATAACCTTATTGCACTTTAAATATCTTTGCACCCTTTCCCAACTAATTTTGTTTCACCTAAGTTTCCATTTTATGATGGAAAAGGTGATCCTAAACAACATATTTTATCCTTTTATGTCGCATACCTTAACTATGCATCCAATGATAAACTTTTGACCAAATTATTTATAAGAAGATTTAAGGAATATACTTTGAGGTGGTTCTATGATTTACCTCTCCAATATGTGAAATCTTTAAAACATATTATAGACCAATTTTTAGTACAATTTTCCATTAAAATTTAATAAAAGTTTTCCTATGCACAAATTTCCAAAATCAAACAAGGAACCAATGAACCTATCAATGAATATGTCTTAAGATATAAGACAATTCTAGTTAAAATGACCAATTTTATGGTAGATAAGGAGTTGTGATACATATTCAAGAAAATTTTCCTTTCTCTTTTACATGAGTCCATTATTTTAAATAAGTTAAAATCTTTCAATGACATGACATGTTGGATGAGACCATGAAATGAAGCTTATTTCATTGAATAATCTCAATTATGTAGCAAACACGCCAACTAAATCTACATCTAGTACCAAATTTACAATCAAACTAGGTTATAAGGTAAAACCTCATGAGCCTAAAGAGGAAGAAACCACCATGGTTAAAATAGTTTCATAATATCCTAATCGAATTGTCTTATTTAATACACCAAGGAGATATTTCTCTCATTTACCTAATTCCACAACTTCATTACTCATGTGGTTACTAGAGTTTTAACTTATATCTCTCCATCATATTATCAAGGTTGATATGAGTTGACTTCTACCCAAAGCATATGATGTCAATGCTTATTGTGATTATCATCAAGGACCAGGACATTCTATAGTCATGTGTTTTACCTTTAAGCATAAGATCCAAGATCTTATTTATGACCAAAAGCTTACATTTGAGGATCCTCCAAAGGAATCAAGCTCACAACCTAGTGATCACCATAAACAAATAATATTTAATAATCCTCTGTAAGACCATTTTAAGAAGAAACCAAAAGTGAAAATGGCATATAATGCACATACTCTTCCATCACATTATAGGCACCCACTAGATGGTATTATTTTTACTTACACATGATATATACTTGTTAATGGTCTAGATACCTTAAATTAATTTTTATGACAATGTGATTAACAATGATGAATATGATATTCATTCTTTATTCATTTGATCATACCTTGATAAACACCCTATATTTAGTGTTATGATTGATAATGGTGTAAGAGAGAAAGTTTTCATCATGACATTACTTATTCACTTGGGTTATACTCATCATTATTTTCATCCTTCTACTAGATCATTTAGGGAATTCAATGGGACCTCCTAGAAGGTTCTTGGTGAGGTTAACCTAGATTTACAAGTTGGTCTCACACATGTGGTTACTACATTTTCAATTATACATTCCAAAATAATATTTGATATGTTATTGGGAAGACTTTATATCCATACACTTTGAGCAGTACCTTCTATAGTGCATGGGTGTGTTAAATACATTCATGCTAATCAAATAGTTATAATTTTTAGAATTCCATATGAGCATCCTCTTGAAAAAGAGAAACTTGTATTCGGATAGTTAATTACCAATCTTACTAAGGTTAATTCACTAAAAAGTGTAAGCAATAGGAAATTCACTTTGATTTATAGTAAATACTTGAAAGACCATAACATTAGAGACATACAATGGATTCTATAGAGTCCCCATCTACTACACACCATGTTAAAATATCCAAAACACCTACACATATTCATATTTTAGTTTTTCCAAATAAACCATAGATCACTCAAATATGGGATCTATGAACCATTACTCTTATTACTCCTACTGCTTCATAACCATAGAGTCCTATTTTACATATGCAGAGCATCACTGATACTATAATGATAGATATTAAACCTATACATACTCCATGACAACATTGTAATGTTATTACACTAGGTTCATAGTGGGTAGATGTCTATGTGTTGATGCCTAGAAGTGTAACATAGGTGGTTCATAGTATTTGAGAAATGCTACTCATTTATGAATTAAGATAATCCAATGCATGATTTTTAGATTATGATATTCCTATTATATTTGGTGGAATAAAGGTAGAACAAGTGGATTATTTCACAAATTTATATTACTCAGTGGTTGGGAGCCACTGTGGATTAATAATTTATATTTGATTTTGAATATGATCTATGTTATTTAAATTGAATTATTCTTAAACCTAAGTTTAAAGCTAAACTAAGATGAGTAATGAAAATGAAGATAATCAAAGGTGAATTGATAAGAAAAGGAGAAAAGGAAGGGTAAGGTAGAGAAGAGATATGTTGTTGATCTTTGATCCAAACATTATGATAAAGTTCACGTTTCATATGAACATGCATTTAGCAAATATATGACATGAGGTAGCATAATATCAAATCCTATCACACATCAGGCCAACATCTAAAGGTAGTATGAAATAATGAAAATAAGGACCAGGTTCATTTTAAATATTTACCCCTATGAGCAAACAACATTAGCACATATGTAATAAGAGTAGAGAAAATGACGTAAACCTTATAAATTTAAACTAATCTAGCATTCTCACAAATTAGAAACTCTACACTTAAATATACACATCTAGAATTCACAAGGACCATTCAAATTTGAGAATTAGACTAGACAAATGAGAGAGAAGCCATGATAACAATTCACACATGAAAATGTGGACAAAATTTTCATAATTATTTTCTTATATTAAATTTCACAAAAGTTACAAATAATTTTGGCTCAAAAAATCGCCCCTTTTACAATTGACAATACCTCTTTATATAGATAATTCATGAGGTATGCTAGTTAATCATGTCAAGTGCTAAGTATATCTATCCTTTTAAAATCATTCTAATTCCATAAACACTTTAAAATGATTAACTGATAGGAAATGTGCTTTACCATTTACACACACCTTTAAAAAAGATTATTCTCTTTTAAAATATTATACATGCTTATTTATAAAAAAGAATATTTCTAATTCAACTAACTTAGAGACCCTTGTGGTCCCTTTGATGTAGTATTTTGCCTTCCCTATAGGATCCTCATCCTATAATGTTGCTAATTAATAAGCTAGAGGTCGATAATAGGTATCATGAAGAGTTATCTTTCTTGATCCTCCAGGCCCCTGAGATCCTTTTCATATCTTTTCATGCTTGCTTCATGATTTTATAATCTCCTACCTTCTCCTTAGATGACAAAATTGAGCCCATGATCTTCTTGTTATCATTCCATGTCTTCCCTTATCCTTTATTTCTCACTTCATGTATGAATTAAGTAGTTATGTGCTCAAACTCCTCATCAGTGATAAGGCCCAATGGACTAACTATGGTGGGCTCTTTGATTAGGCTATCCAATATGTGCAACATCTCATCTTATTATTTTTTGAGATCCTTATCAATGTCCTCCATTTACTAGGACCAATTTTTTAGGGCTTTGATTTTATCCACCAATATATCCATAGCCATATTCAGATGGGCTAGGCTAACTATTCTAAATTTAGGGATTTGATTCTTGATCAAGGTTTTGATCAAATATTTCACTTGATAGTTTACACCCTACCATTGGCCAACTTGGCCTATAACCATGGTGTTTTGTTTATTTACTACATCTTTTCTTGCTTTAATTAACTTTAAGGAATTAAACAAGTCATTCATGGTGTCCTCAAATTTCCAAAACCTATCCTCTAAGATTGACAAGATAGTTGTTCCTTCTAGATTATTATTATGTTAAAAGATGCCTTTGATAATTGTTTGTAATTTCTATGACTAAGATTAAGCCAATTCAAGAAAATTTTCTTCAAATTTTGAGTCCTAGCCAGGATTTTGCCCTTCCACTAGAGTTAAACCAAAAAAAGTTCTACTTTTTGGAAAGTGAACTCCTCTTCACAAACCATGGCCTTCTTCTCTATTATCCTTTATAAACTTGTAGTTATTGGGTCAAACTTGATAAAAACTAACTATTGTGTCACCTTTAGAGTTAGGGTCTATAATTATGTTCTAATTGACTCTCCTAAAGTATCCATCCTTCTTTCATTTTCCTTTTGTAGAGCTAGGATCCATGGCTTAACCTCCTCATACACTGGGATATTGATGGCATTCATCACTAAAAAAAGGTGTTGCGCAGTAGGTACTTTCTATAATTTATGATAGAAGAACCATTTTGGAATGATTGGACCATTAATCAAATTTTCTTCACTAAAGAGGTTTACTTCACTTAAAGGATGAGTGAAATTCATCTTGGGATTTTTGGTCTTTGATGTAACTATTAGGACATGAGATTATACCATTTTTGAGGAGTTATTTAGGATCCCCCACTCCCAGTCACAATATTGGGATAACCCCAGGTTGTGGGTAACCTATGATGGGGTTGAACCTCTAGAGAAGATTGGATTCCTCTTAATGGATCACATAAACTAATACTATCACAATTAAAAGGGTTAAAAAGGGGAAAAGGGATCCTAAAAGATATAAAAGGTGATGCATCAAATAAATATGGGAAACTCTCATAATATTTAACCCACACTAGATCAATACAAGACAATGCTAACTCACACAACCTCATAAACCAACTAATTGCATAAGTGTTTCATGGAATATGTTCAAGAATAACACTAATACAAACTTAAAATAGCTTGAAAACACCCTAAAGGAGGTTATAAAGTAGGACAATGGATGAGGAAGATTATCCTTCACTATGCCATCATGCACAATTTACTAAACACTGATCTAAGGCAAGGGATAGGTAAAGAAAGTCTTTTATTGCATCAAGAGGTATTTCTTAAAAATTATTGATAGGGTTTATCCTAATCAAGAGGATAATATCTTGTAATATCTCATGGATTCCCCTATTCTTAAATATCAAAGATTCCTTTTGAGAGTCAAGAATCTGAGAGAGAGAGAGCCTACAAATGGGAAAAAATGGGTAATATAGAGAAATAGAAATAGGAAGAGCATGTATCAATAAATAAATAAATGAGTTATCACCACCTTTCTTGAAATCTTAACCACATTTTAATCTAATCATGACTAATCTTTCATTGATAAATTAGCCTTCATTTGCTATAATAGTCTTCAAACTCTTCTCATTGACTGAGAAATACACTAGAAGACAAGAATCTACTGAGGATGATGAGTCATGATCTTGCCATTGGAAAAAATATTTAAAGGATATAAAATACAAATAAATTCTCTAATTGATTTTTTCAACCACTATATCCCTTTGCTTTGATCTTCCATGCCATCTTCCACTTGGTTTCATTATGGGGAAAAAAATTATATCTTGAATCCTGATAGATCCATGACTAAGTCTACTTTAAGAAACTTCAAGTACCTATTTATCAAGGCTATAACTATGTAAAAGGATGAGATGCCTTCCCATAATCACAAATATCTACCCTTACTTTTAAATCTCAACCTAGGTCTAGTATAGATGAAAACTAATCCTAATGATTAGTTTTTCTATAGTCTTAATGTCAGTGAAATGAAACACACCAAGTGTTTGATCTTTCTTAGACAATATTTTCCACCCTTTTGTCTATATTATCTCTAAAGTAACTATTATACCTACATGGATCTCTAATGTCTATGTTTGATTCCTAAACTATCCATTCTAGTTTAACTTGGATAATCTTCAAACTTAGATCTTATACATTTACTTGCTTGGGTCAAAAATAACTTCATTGAACTTCACTAGAAGTCTCTTGGGCTCACCTTTATTCATTGTCCATCAACTTATTAATTCAAGACTATCAAATTTAAACACTTGGTGGCCTCACACTTGATCTAATCTCTATTGACTTATTAACCTTGATTGCACCATTAATCTTTCTCTATACAAATGAACATGATCCATATATCTTCTACCAGTTTAACATGCTTAATACACTTGTCACATGTGCATTTGCTCTTAGGATCCACTAACCTTTTGACCCATCACTCACCATCATATCTAATTTATACAAATGAATGTACTTTGTTAATCTACCTGGAACCAATAGCTCAAGCTTCATCCACACACCATTGGATCTAGATTTTGATCTTGAGATTATGCCACTTGTCACTTTTGCATTCACCTTGGAGATAATTTGAAATATTTGAAACCCAATAGTTATTTCTTAAGGCTTTAACTTGATGTCCCTATGCATTTCTACACTATACTTATTCAACTTTGAATGCTTATGTCTTGAGATAAACAACTCATCAAGACATGAAATTTGTAAATGATGATTTTAGCACTAAATAAATTAATCCCATGTGAACCTTCAACTCTATGAGGCTTCTTAAGCATACTTACAAAATACACAAGTAAACTAGCATGTTTATTTCTATGTGACATATAAGATAGTTTAGTTTACTTAGACTTGCACTAGGAACTATTGATTGATATTTAAAAGCTATGATGAATCTCTAAGGCCTATGTAAACTCATTCCATGATCTTGACTACATTGATCACCATGAGATCCTACTTCCTAAAAAATTGACAAACTATACTTTAAGTTTACTTAAAAGTGTTTCAAAATCTTTGTAAGCTACATGTGATCTTTGGACCACTCATTCCATCTATAAGTCTATTTATCTCATCCATTATGGTAAAATATTTTTATGTAGTCCAAAATTGGCTAACATATTTAGCAACTCATAGGGAAGCATGCCTGATGCTTGAAAACATAGATTAGTTACCTTTTCTAATTCATTAGGCATAGAGTCACAAGTATTTTATCTTAGTTGACATGAAATAAAGTAAGGATTTCCCTATGGATAAATTCATCTTGAAACAATAGTAAAAACAAGAAACAAAACAAGCAAAGTTCCCAAGGCACTTTGGAGAAGGAAACACACAATAGGAAAAAATGTGCACAAGGCACTTAGATGAAAACAAGAAAACTATTCTAACATGTACATAGTTTTAACTTATAAGTATATTATTCCTAGATCAAATTGAAAATATTTATCATCACTCACTTATGATGAACTAGGATGGGAAAAACCTTGATTTTGAGAGCTCATTATAGGTGAGCTAAGATGCCTGACTGTTGACTCTTTTAGCATGCTCTCAAGAGGATGAAATGGGACAAACATGTCTCTAATGTAGACATATTGATCCATTTGTTTAAGTATTACTCCAAAATGTACTATAATATCACTTGAAACCTCCTCATCTAATGGCTCTTTTAAACATGAAGATTGATTATCTAGGTTTAGGTAAAAAAGCTCTAAGTCATCCCAAAAGGTAGCTTCATCTTGGTCATTTGGGATAATGCCAACTTCAACACCATATTTACTTTGATTACTTTGAAAGGATCCATATGGTATATCACTAACCCATATAAGGTTTTAAATTCCATTTTATTATGGATCTAGATATGACCATTCTCCTTCATTATTGAAGACATTAGTACTGCCTTCAATAAATAATTCATCTTAAGATTGGTTAGATTCCTGAACCTGATTTGCAAGTTTATTGCCATGATCCAAAAGAGGAATAGGATGGTTTAGAACCTCTATTTTTTCCATGAATTCATGTTAAAATTAATTCCATACTTAATTTTTATCTTTTTTCTCCTTCATTTATATCTTTTTCTCATTTATAACCTCTTCAACCTGATTAGCTGACTGGTTAACTTCTGTAACCACCTCAATTTTTGCACTTTTCTCATCCTCATATTTAACCCCACTAAATATAATCTCTTATAAAAAATAAAAATATCCTTTTATCTTAGTTACAATTTAAATACCCATTTCTTCAAATATGAAAGCATCAAAACTACCTTTAGGCTCTAATTCATCAGTGTCAAAGCCATGCCAAGAAGTTTGTCAAAACCTAAATTTTCCTCTCCTAAAAGAAGTGGACCACCTATCATGATCTCTTCATCATATATACTTTAATTTTCCTCTTTATTCTCACCTATGACTGCAATATCCTCCTCTATTATTTGTAAAAATGTTTTTTCCTCCCTGAGGGAGATGGTGGGAGGGTGAAAAAGTTCACCTTGCTTACATCTTAAGAGAGTGTATTTACAACTAGGGACCTCAAAGGATATTTTAGGTGGTTATTAGGGAAAGGATAGAGAGTAGGGACCTATTTTTCTTGAACTAGATCCTAGACTACCTTAGCTAGCACTTCCTCTTTCTTCTTTGTACCCTCCTTGATTTATTTTCATGAGGAGAAAGAATAAGGCTTGGTCATGTTCTCCTTATCATAAATTAATGTTGGAGAGGATGGTTTCAAAAGAGAGGGTATGAAAAAATGAGGGTCATTATCATAGGATAATATATAAGATGAGATGGCTTCATGTTCTTTAATTGAATGGCTTTTAATGACTTATTTGGCTCTTGATGAGGATGAGACTTGACAAGGTTGACTAGGGGGTTAGGTTTGAGAATAAATAGGAGTAGGAGAGGTAAATTGGGTTCTATGTTGGCTGATCTCATTCTTGAGAGCAACTTATAGTTATTTTATTTTATGGCTTGGTCTTGCCTAACCAAGCATTCTTCTTGAAGATAAGCTTGGTGTTTAAGATTTTGTTGTTGCCAATAGTACTCTTCTTCCCTATCAAAATCTCTTAATTATTTTTAAATATCAATCCATATATCCCTAAGGATATTTTCTAGTTGACTAGAGAGAGGCAAATTCTGACAAGGTAGATACATTAAATCTTGAGGGCCACTTGGGGTAAAGCCATGAACATTGATAACTTAATATGAAGGATAAGGAATGAAATAACATGTATTTTTATCAAATGGGTGATGATACATACCAAATAATGGTGATTAGGCACTTGGGCTAATTATACCAACTAATTTTAATAGTGGATTCACCAATGGTGTTTGTAAATTTGCCTCCAAAGGCTAATTTCACTGAAAAGAAAACCAAGAACCTTTCAATGAGATGAAAAATGTTTTAAAATCCCATTGGACATGACATAAACTATTATTATGTGTAATTACACCCTCGTGGAGGATTTAATTAGGCTCCCCCACTCCTAGTCACAATATTGGGCTAACCCTAGGTTGTGGGTAACCTATGATGGGGTTGAACCTCCAAAGAAGGCCAAATTTTTCTAATGAATCACTTAAAATAATGTTTTCATAGGTAAAATGGTTATAAATAGGTAAAATGGATCCTAATAAGGATAAAAGTTGATGCACCAAATAAATATGAGAAACACCCATAATATTGAGCCCACATTAGATCTACACAAGACAATAATAACTCACATAATCTCATAATTTAGCTAATTGCATAAGTGTTTCATATACTAGGTTCAGGTAGAACACTAATCCACACCTAAGATATCTTAAAAAAACCTAAATTAGGTCATAAAGGAGTATAATAGAGGAGGAATATTCTCCTTCATTATGACATCATGCACAACTCACTTAACATAGATCCAAGGCAAGAGACAGGTAAAGAAAGTCTATTATTACATCAAGAGGTAGTTATTACAAATTATTGATAGGGTTTAGCCTAATCAAGAGGATAATATCTTACAATATATTAGAGAGTCCCCTACTCTTCAATATCAAAGAGTTCTTGTGAGAGTTGAAAATCTAAGAGAGAGATTTACAAAGTGGAAGAATGAGAGAAAGGGAAAAGAGAGAAGAGGGAGAACATTGAACAAGAAAAATCAATGAAGTGTAACCTTTTAATGAATTCTCCACCACACTTAATCCAATATATACTAGCCCTTCATCAACAATTTAACCTACATTTGCTCCAATAGTCTTCAAGATCTTCTCATTGGTTGAGAAATGCACTAGAATGTAATAGTTTGTTTTATGTATGAGTCATGCTCATCTCAAGAAAGAAATATCCTTAAGATATAAATAATATTAAATTCTCTAACCACCAGATCTCTTTGATTTGATCTTTCGTGCCACCTTCCACTTACTTTCACTGTAAGGACAAAGTCTTCAAACCTTGAATCTAGACAGAGCCATGCCATGTCTTTTTTGAGTAGTGGTAAGTGCCTAATTTGTCAAGGATATAGCCATGTCAATAGATGAGACATTTGTACATAACCATATATCTTCCCCTACTAAAAAATCTAAGCATAGGTCTTATTATAGGTTTAAAAATAATCTCATTTATTGATTTACATATAGCTATAATATAGATGGAAATCTATAGGCTGTATAGTCCTATCTTGAACTATATTAGGTTTAACCAAACCTATTCTACCTTTGAACCTTGTAGAAGCCAATAACTCATCATATGCATAGGTATTATTTAAATAATAGTGAACATAGTTATAGATCACTACTGTAATCTCAGAAGAAACAAGCTTGTAAGTTTTAAAAACCCTTAAACTAGATCCAAACTATGATTTAATGATATTAGAACTTTATCATTGAAAACCTTAACTATATAAATGAATATTATGCTTAAGGATGATCAACTGATATCTAATGGTGATATATGCCTTTTTATGTATTCACTATAGTTTGACTTTAATCTATATTTTGACCTACAATTAAAGTATCATAACTTTGACCTTTAATATTGTCCATTAATCTTGATATGTGCCTTTGAGATTAAGATATGTTTTAGTTCTACATTATTTTATTATATCCTATTGTCATTTATATGATTTAATGAACTTTAACCATGTCACATTCTCACATTCATCCTCAAGAGCATTAAATCTTAACTTTACATGCACCATCAATCTGATTTTGCATAGATCGAATGTGTACCATTGATTTACCTAGCAGTTGTTGTGGTTGTGAAACTTGGCAACTACACATTTATCTTTGAGATTCACTAATTTTTTGAATTAAATCCACTTTTTATATTTATGTGCATGATTAAATGCACATCATTTATCTATTTGGGCCCACTGGCCTCATCAATCAACATATGACATTAGATCTTTGTTTAGGTATCCAATATCTTACCACTTTCAACTGTGCATTAATCCTTAGAATATTTGAATTCAAATGGATATTTTCCACATCTTTAGCTTGACATCGCCATGCACATCCCACTTTATAAGTTCAAATTTAAAGACCTATTTCATGAGATAGCAAGCTCATCAAGATATGAAATTTGTAAGGGACCTTATTGACATGAAAAACATCATGTCCATGTGGTATTTTTACCTTGGCCAATTTACTAAGTGTGTTTAACAAATTTCAAACTAGACTAGCCTATTTGTCTTTCCATGATGTGTTTGTGATGGTCTAGTTCTTTAGAGCTTGATTTTATAATATTTTAATCATTTATGGGTCAGAAACTCTGCTTAGCTTCTCTATCTAGGCAAAAGCTTGGTATATGGGCCAAAATTGTCTAATAGTAATCAAATCACACACATAACATATATATGTTTTGATGTTTGATCTTAATTTTCCATGTGGAATAATTGTTTTAACCATGAATTGATCTTAACAATGGTGCTTGATCAAGTAAAATAAGTAACCTAATTATTAGTCTAAACTAGAGTCTCCAAATTCTAACATTTTACTATGTTTCCCCCTGAAGTATTATTTATTGAGGTCAATATACCCCCATTTTTAAAAAATGGTGACCCTTATTTTAATTTTGGCAAATTTTTGTTAAGAATTGAAAATTCACTTGATCAAAACACCACTAGCATGTTTACACATTTTTTTATTTGAATATCATCCACATCTAGTTCTCATTTAGATTAGTTGACATATTTTCAAGTGATCATTATTTTACCCCTTTTAAGGTTGCTAATGGTTGCCTTTCATGTTTATATGTTGAAAATTTAATTAAGTCTCAACATTGTGAATAATATTTAGGGTTTCATCCTTCAAATGATAATTTGACCCTTTGCTAATATTTAAGTCTTTAATGGTTTAATTAAATAATGAGCAAACAATGTTTAAACCTAGGGTTTTATACAATAAAATGTACTTTAACCTATGACCTTTTGATTTAAATTCAAAGTTGTGTGGGAACTAATTTGCATGGGAACAATTAAATGTGTCATGGACTTAGCCTAATTTTCATCCTAAGGTTTAGTCATTTTTATCAACATGACCAAACCTTAGTCTAAAAATATAATGATTGGTCCCTTTATGTTCCAAGACCCTATTCTAGGAATCTTATGTCAAGTCTATTATCATTCATGGGGTCTCTTTTCTTATATTTTAAAATTTAGCCTAAAAAAATTATCTTAAGGTTTCACCATGTTTATCAAAATGAATAAAACCTTAGTCTAAAATATTTAACCTAAGTTCCATGTTTTCTCAAGCCTGACTTAATATTTTATATTGTTTATAGGATTTATGGTATTCATTATGTTAGGCATAGAAGATATGGTGGTGCAAGATCAATGTTGATAATTTAAAATAACTTAGAGAAAGCAAGGAATCACCAAGTGTCAAGCATGTATCTCATGATTAAAGCTTGAGAATAACCCTAAAGATCAATAGTATGTGGCTAAGCGTACACATTTTGATTGATAGTGTGTATTAAGTCAATACTTGAATGAAGCCCTAAGATGAGTGAGAAGGTGATAAGTGTCACAATTTTGGTAAAAGGATAGTAAGTAGCTAATGGAATTCCACCCCTCAGATTGAGATTTTACAAAGCATGTTGATCTGGTTGAATAAGATATAATGGTGCATAATGAAGGTTGAAAAATCAAGTGACTTATGAGTGAATGCAGAGAAAATAAGTGGCATAACCATGGGCCATAAATTAAAGCCTGAGCATCTTCTTTAGATCGATGGTATATGGTAAGCATATATATTTCAATCAATGGTATGTGAAGCAAAAGATACAACCTAATGGATAAAGATTGATAGAGCACGATTGATCCATGAAATTGAGATCAATGATGCAAGATCAATATTGACCTTTCAACAAAGCTCATAATGAATTCAAAAGTGACAAGTGTCATAACCATAGGGAAAATGATAAAGTAGCCAATAGAATTTTATTTCTTAGATCAAGATCAATAGACAATATTGATCCATGCAAATAGATCTAACAGTATGAGGAAAGGTAGAATTTTTAAAGGGACTAAAACTAATAAAATATTAACACATGTCTAAAGGTGATAAATGGTCATATTTTAAATATTAATGAGAAGTACGCCATGGTGATGCCACATAAGCTAGAAATGATAGATTTGAAGATTTTATGGAACTAACATGAGGCAAAGGTATAAATACTCAATTTGTACAAAATCTAAGTCATAAAGCTCACATAATTTGGACTCATTGTTGCCATTAGATCTCTATAAAAACCTTTAGAAAAGAAATAACAAGTTTGAGAACTCTAATTCAACCTTGTGATCATTGTAAACAAATCAAAAAGAGTTGAATTATCATCAATATGATAGAAATTTAATCTAGAAGTAAAGTATGGTCCACTAGTGAGCAGTTTAACAAAATCATAACCATGGAAGCTTAAAAAGGTATCTCCATGGAAGATGTAGAGATTTATTTGACCTCAATTGCAGAAGGGAAAATTTTCAAGGACACATATTTTGATGCCATAGCTTTGAACACAAGAGACAGAAATTGGTCTAAGATTTTCTGGACCATTGAAGAACAACCAACCATTATAAGAAAGGAGGAGAAGAATGTGTCTACAAGGAGACTCTACTACTACATAGTCACCATCTAGATGATAGGTCTACATTATGTAATGGCAAAGCATAAGGTACTTCACTATATTGATATCATTGCTACCATTTTTAAGGATGGTAAAATAGATAAGGGCATGATTATCCATAAGTGTGGCTTTAGGAAGATTACTCACATTTATCCCATATATTTTGAAAACTACTATAAATTACCTAGACCCTAAGTATACCTAACCATAATCAATAATTGGCCTAAAAAAATGATCTAAAGAGCATCTTTTCCTTATGGCTATATTATAGGAGTCAAGCATTTTTAGATTTAAATAACAACATCCTCATTAGCCAATTCAAACCAAGGATTAGAATGATCATGATAATGAAGAGCAGGCTATGTAGGAATCCAACCACTACATATGTAGAGAAACTTTGGGTCCCCTTAGTCTATTTCATGGTTAATAGATAGGTCACCCCTCCTCTAGGTGAGGTAATAAACACCCTTTTGAGTAGATATTTTTTTGTAATAAGGAAGAGGAGTGGGACTCAATTCTACATGATATCATACCTTTTAGATGTCCTCCTTGTTATAACAAAGATTCCTAACCTTAGGGAATGGTCACCTAGTGGAACACAAAGTGTTTCATAGTATTACTCCAAGATGCACATATTCAAATATAGGGATCACATCTAATTCATATGTGATTATTTTTACCCAACCTTTAGTGAGGTCATCATAGGAAGCCTAATGATGAAATTCAACCCACTAATAGTAAGACTATTGAATCCATGAGGGACATATGGCTATACCCAAAATGTACCATTATCAAGATTGAAGGGACATAATGCACCCCAATCAGGCTACCTATCCATGTACCAATCAAACTTATAGAATAAGAAGTGGCTTATCAAATATGTAATGGAATAGATGGTCTTTGAAAGACCAAAAGGAAATGACTACTTCACACCCTCCCCATAAACATTGATAGGACTATCTTTGCCTAATGGGACAATATTGAGGTAACCTTTAAACACATGACATATTTTAACCTAAAAACTAATTATCTCAAGTAGTGGGATCCCCTTAGAAGAGTTAAAAATCACTTAAAAGTAAAAGGGATGTTTAATGTACCCTATGAGCACCATCTTGGTCTTTTTTACCCCATGTACATGTTGGAAATATTATCATTGATGTCAAAAGTCTATCATTATTAGTGATAAAGGCCCCATTGCATTTAATGATGTTTTTAATAGTAATATCTTGGATAATGTGTGTTAATATTTATTTAATATTAAAAAAAATATTTTTGGTTACATAAAGTCAAAAGAAGGGCCCATGGAGAAGTCAAAGAGTCATGGAGTAAAGACAAAAGAAGAATGGGATGCATTTTCCCATAAAGAGCCATCATGAGGAATTCTAAGAGTCATCAAGTGAAGACAAAAGAGGAAGGGCACAATTTCTCATGAAGGGACACTTTGAGGAATATGAAAAGTCACCAAGATAAAGACAAAAGAGGAAAGGATGATTTTTATTATAAATGGTTACCATATGACTTTTCAAATACAAGGATACGAAGGGTCATGCAAGTTTGGTGCCATTTTCCATGAGGATTGAAGGGTCACAAAGGGTGAATGCAAAAGGTCATTTAGAGAGCTATAAATAAAGGCTTGAGAAGTCATTTTTAATATGGGAGATAGAGTATGATTTTTAATTGTTATATCTAGCTTAGATCAGTAGAGTAGAGAGAAGAAAGAGATATTGTAATGAACTATCATTTTTTGAGATAACAAAATTGAGAGATAGTTGTGTGGTATACACAAAATAGGTTGGTGCTCCTATGGGTTGGTGCTCATTAATAGTTGCTATGTTGGTGCTCAAAAAAGGGGTTGGTACTCTTATGGGTTGGTTCTCATGAAGAGTTGTTGGGTTGGTGCTGACCAAATGGGTTGGTACTCCTATGGGTTGGTGTTCATGAATAGTTGTTATGTTGGTGCTCAAAAAAGGGGTTGGTGCTCCTACAAGTTAGTGCTTGAGAATTTTGTAGTTTGAGTTGGTGCTAATTCATATACTTGAGATAGTTCTCTATGGTTTTTCCCACATTAGGTTTCCATGTTAAATTTGGTGTCTCTCTCTATCTTGTGTGGTGTTTATTATTTTAGTTTTATTTCATATCTTGAATGTATGGTTAAGTGGAATTTGATTAAAGGAAAGTTTATAAGATTTATGATATACTGATTCACCCCCCTCTCAATATATATTATGCTTAACAATTAATATTAGATCAGGTTCCTTTTGAAAAGTTTTACAACTTGAAGGAAGATTAGGAAAGCACGATGGCTGGATCACATGAAGGATTTTCTACAAATAAGGCACCTTTGTTTGATGGGATGAATTATGTTTTTTTTAGCATAATAATGAATACTTATTTGATGGCCCTTGGATTCAACATATGTCAAGTAGTGGTGGAGGAATATGAAGAGCCATAGACACTTGTAATTACTCCAGTAGAAAAGAAGGTAAGTGAAAATAATGTTAAATATTTAAATGTTATTTTATGTGGTTTATGTGAATCTAAATTTGTTAAAGCTATGCAATGTAAATCTTCTCATAAAACTTGGGTAAAACTTGAGAATATTTACAAAGGTGATGGAAAGGTTTAGTAAGCTAAGCTTCAAAGTTTTAGAAGATAGTTTGAGAGTTTGAATATGGAAGAAGAAGAAGATATAGCAAGTTATCTTTTATGAGTTGATCAAATAGTAAGTCAGACTCAAGGTATTGGAGAAAAGTTAGAAGAGTCAATGGTGGTACAAAAGGTTTTGATATCTCTACCAATGAGATATGATGCAAAGGTTTTGCCAATCAAGGAGATGAAGAATTTAACCAAGCTAATGATGGATGAGCTTCATGGTATTCTCACAACATATGAGATGCAGACTGAACAAGATAAACCCTCAAAGAGAGAAGAGGCTTTAAAGACATCAAAGAAAGAGAAAGCTAATATTCAAGAATCAAGTGATAGTTCCAGCGATGATGAAGATGACAACGGAGCTCTTTTTATTTGCAAGTCGAAAAGGGGCATAGGTAAATATCAAGGAAAATTACCTTTTAAATGTTTTAATTGTGGAAAGATTGGACATTTTTTATCTAAATACTCAAATAAGGGTAACGATGATAATGAAGAAGTAAATTCTACATACAAGAAGAATTTCAAAGGTAAATTTAAGAAGGGATTCAAGAATAAGAGTGTGTCTTCTAAAGATAGTGGAGTCAATGATTCAGAAGAAGAAGAGATTCTATTCATGGCCATACATAAATATGCCTCTACAAGTAAAAGTATAGATGATCAAGAAGAATAAGAGGATGAAGTTGAAGTGAATTTAGAAGGAAAACTTATTTGTGCCTTAGAAGAGTTAGAAGCTGCTGAGAAGAAGAATCAAAGATTGAAGCACTATATCAAGAAAAATGAAAAGGAGTCAAAGGAAATAATTGATGATCTAACAACACACTTTGAATAAGCCAAAAAGAATGAAGAAGATCTAATGGTATAGTTAAAAATAGTAAGAAAAGAATGTGAAAGGTATGTTATTGAAATTGCCTCTTTAAAAGAAGATATTGAGAAAGCAGTCAATGATAAAGTAGTTAGTGATTAAAAATTTTAGGATAGCACTAACATGTTGAATAAGATATTAGAAAGCCAAAAGGCAAATTTAGATAAGAAAGGTATCAGATTTGAAAAGAAAAAGAGCTATGTTGAAGCTCTTACAAAAGAAGAAACAAAAAGGGAAGAAGTGAAAAATACAAAGGACATTTCAAACAAAGAAAGCTGGAGGGAATAAAGCTACAAAACATAATCAGGTTAGAAATACACAAATAGGTCCTATTTTATGGTTACTATTTTTATTATAATGGATATGGACACAAGAAATTAGAATGTTGAAAAATAGCTAACAATTTCAAAAATAAGGAGAAGGAAAGTCATGCAGAGTCAAGCAGAAGCTACAACTCTTTTGTTCCTCTATCAATCTTTGATGAAGAGGCCATAATATGTTACAAGTGTAAAAAATTTGGACACATAGCTTGGTACTACAAAAGCATGTTTAAGTTAGTCAAGAAAGATCAAAGTTTCAAGGCTCCATTCATCAAGAAGAAGGTTCAAACATGTTCATGGCAAAAGAAACAACTTGAAGATTCAATGTTGGTTCAAATAGCTTTGCATACAAGAAATGAAGATCAACCATGGTTCATTGATAGTGGATGTTTAAGGAATATGACAAGATACAAGAGTAAGTTCATAACTCTAAAGAAGATCAATGGTTGCAGAGTGAAATTTGGAGATAAAACCACTGCTAGGATAGCTGGAAAAGGTACTTTGAGTTTGGATAATGGTAAAACCAAGACTAAGAATGTATTGTATGTAAAATGTCTTAAGCATAATCTATTGAGTGTAAGTCAAATATGTGATTAGGGATACAAATTAAATTTTTCTGCAAAAGGTTGTGAGATTAGAAGAAAAGATTCAAATGAGTTGATTGCAGATGCTCAAAGGATAAGCAACAATTTATATGTATTATCAGATATCTTCTCAAAGGCACGATCAAAAGACACATTGAAAGATATACAAGAGGAGTTGGGATTATTTATTTTACTTCCTTCCATTGAGGTTTAGCATCAGTTGAGGTGGAGATAAGTGTTAGCTCTAGGTAGGCCCTTTTCCATTAATGTTAAAGGGGGAGAATAATAGGTACAAGTATAGGTGCAGAAATAGGTACAGGGAATAGGTATAGGTTGATACAATAAGGGAGAGTTATTTTATGTTTTTTAGATGATAATGTGTGTAGGTTTTAGGATGTGGTAATTTTAGGATTGAGGTTTCCATCAATGACGAAGGGGGAGATTTTTGGGAATATTGTCATTGATATCAAAGGTCTAGCATTATTGGTGATAAAGGCCGCGTTGCATTTAATGATGTTTTTAATAGTAAAATCTTGGCTAATGTGTGTTAATATTTATTTAATATTAATGAATATATTTTTGGTTGCATAAAGTCAAAAGAAGGGCCCATGGATAAGTTAAAAAGTCACAGGATAAAGACAAAAGAAGAATGGGATGCATTTTCCCATGAAGAGTCATCTTGAGGAATTCCAAGAGTCATCAAGTGAAGACAAAAGAGAAAGGGTGTAATTTCTCATGAAGGGACACTTTGAGGAATATGAAAAGTCACCAAGATAAAGACAAAAGAGGAAAGGATGCTTTTCCTTATGAAGGGTTACCATATGAATTTTCAAATGCAAGGATACGAAGGGTCGTGCAATTTTGGTGCCATTTTCCATGAGGATTGAAGGGTCACAAAGGGTGAAGGCCAAAGGTTATTTACAAAGTTATAAATAAAGGCTTGAGAAGCCATTTGTAATATGGGAGATAAAGTATGATTTTTAATTGTTATATCTAGCTTAGAAGAGTAGAGGAGAGAGAGGAAAGAGATATTGTAATGAACTATCATTTGTTGAGATAGAAACATTGAGAGATAGTTGTGTGGTATACACAAAAGTGGTTGGTGCTCCTATGGGTTGATGCTCAAAAATAGTTGCTATGTTGGTGCTCAACAAGGGGATTGGTGCTCTTGTGGGTTGGTGCTCATGAATAGTTATTGTGTTGGTGCTCAGCAAAGGGGTTGGTGCTCTTATGGGTTGGTGCTCATCAATAGTTGCTATGTTGGTGCTCAGTAAATGGGTTGGTGCTCTTATGGGTTGGTGCTCATGAATAGTTATTGTGTTGGTTTTCAGAAAAGGGGTTGGTGCTCTTACAAGTTGGTGCTTGCAAATATTGTAGTTTGAGTTGGTGCTCATTCATGTACTTGAGATTGTTCTCCATGGTTTTTCCCACATTGGGTTTCCACATTAAATCTAGTTTCTCTCTCTATCTTGTGTGGTGTTTATTATTTTAGTTTTATTGCATATCTTGAATGTATGGTTAAGTGTAATTTGATTAAGGGAAATTTTATAAGATTTATGATATACTAATTCACCCCCCCCTCTCAGTATATCCCATGCTTAATAGTACACAAAATATTCTTCATTCTCTAAGGTTACCATTGGATTCAAAAAGCACAACATCAATCTAGAAGCTAAAATGCTAAGAGAGCAAAAGGGAAGGGATGAAAGATAGTAGTTAGGGCCAAGATAATATCATTTGATAAGTAGTGCACCTATTATACCTCCATCAAAAAAACCTAAAATTGAAATATAGATTGAGTAAAGGCTAGAGGAAAGGAGGTCTAATAAATTTGCATCATCTTCAACCCAAGAAAAAGAGTAAGGATCACCAATTGAAGAAATTCACATGTTGGTATTAGATCATGGGGAGACAATTGAGGATGTAATTAAGATGTTATCATTGGCCTATGAATAAAATTATGAAGAAAGGTAAGAAATAATTAAATAAAAGGGGAAATAAATATTATATTTAATTCCTATGGATCCCCTTAAAATAAAATCTAAGATGGCTATGGTTCCTATTAGCCAATTTTAGCCTACATACAAAGCTTCTGCCTGAATGGATGCACTAAATAGAGTTTTGGATGGAATGAGTGGTCCAAAGATCAGATGTAGTTTGTAAAGATTTTGAAATGCTTTATGTAAACTTATATTGTATTTTATAAAATTTTAAGGAGGTGGGTTCTCATGGTGATAAATGTAGTCAAGATCATGGAACGAATTTGCATAAGCCTTAGAGACTTATTGTAGCTTTGAAATATCAAGCAATAATTTTTAGTACAAGTCTAAATGAAGTAGACCATCTTACATATCACACATAAATGAACCAATTGGTTTAATTTTTCATCTTATAAGTATACTCAAGAAGCCTCCTAGAGCCAAAGGATCACACATGATCAATACATTTAATGCCAATATCATCCTCTATAAATTTCATGTCTTGATGAGTTGTTTATCTCAAGATATAAGCAGTCAAAGTTGAATAAAAAAACTAGAGATGTGCATGGGGATGTTAAGTTAAAACCTCATAAAATAACCATTATATTTAAAATATTTCAAAGGACTTTTAGGGTGAATGTGCAAGTGACAAATGGTGTAATCTCATGATTAGAATCTATATCCAATGACATGTGGATGAAGCTTGAGTCAGTGGGTATGGCATATCAATAAAGCACATTAACTTGACAAAGCATATCTAATGATGATAAGTGGGTCAAATTTTCAATAGATCCTAAGAGAAAATACATGGGTGATAAGTGTATTAAGTTTGTAAACTAGTAAAAGGTCTATGACTCACTATCATTCATATAGATAAAGATCAATGGTGTGAGCAAGGTCAATAATTTAATAGAGCTTAGATTAAGTGTGAGGATACCAAGTGTCTAAATTTGATAGTCTTTAATCAATAAGTCAATGGAAAATGAATAAATTCAAGCTTAGGAGACTTTTGATAGAGGTTAATGAAGCTATTTTTTACCTAGGCAAGTAAATACTTAAGAGCCATTTTTTAAGATGATCTAGGTTAAATGAAAATGGATATTTCAATGATTAAGCATCAGAATTTGAGATACATGGAGGAAGAATAGATATTTTAGACCTAATATATACAAAATGGTGTCAAATATTGTTGAGGTGAGATCAAACACCTAATGAGCTTCATTTTATCGACATTAAGACTATAGATAAACTAATAATTGGGATTGGTTTTTTTTATAGTAAACCTAGGTTCAAATTTCAAAGTAAGGGTAGATATTTATGGTTATGAGAAGGTGTATCATCCTTAGACATATATATAGCCTCAATAAACACATACTTGTATTTGCTTAAAAAAGACTTAGTATGGCTCTATTAGGATTTAAGATATGAGGTTTTTGTCCTCATAATGAAACCAAGTGGAAGATGGAATGGAATATCAAAGCAAAGGGATCTAGTGGTTGGAGAAATTAGTTGGAGCATTCATTTCTATTTTATATCCTTTAAATATTTCCTCCAACAAAAATATCATGAATCATCATCCTCAATATATTCTTGTCTTCTAGTGTGTTTCTCAGTCAATGAGAAGAGTTTCAAGACTGTTGGAGCAAATGAAGGCTATTTTATTGATGAAGGATTAGTTTTGATTGGATTAAAATGTGGAAAATATTTCATGATAGGTGGTGAAAACTCATTTATTTATTGATTTATACATGTTCTTCCTCTCTTTCTTTCCCTTTCTCTATATTACCCATTCTTTCCCATTTGTAGGCTCTCTCTCTCTCTCTTAGATTCTAGAATCTCAAAAGGACTCTCTGATCTTGAAGAGCAGGGGAATCTCTAAGATATTACAATATATTATCCTCTTGATTAGGCTAAACCCTATCAAGAATTTGTAATAATTACCTCTTGATGTAATAAAAGACTTTTTTTACTTATCTCTTACCTTGGATCAATGTTTA
The DNA here is from genome assembly GCA_037957365.1 of Torreya grandis. NCBI lineage: Eukaryota > Viridiplantae > Streptophyta > Pinopsida > Cupressales > Taxaceae > Torreya > Torreya grandis. Next base: position 765,833 of record JARHVA010006350.1, read on the forward strand.
GTGAGTTGTGCATGATCACATATCGAAAGAGAATATTCATCATCCATTGTCCTCCTTTATAACCTCTTTTAGGGTTTTTTTCAAGATATCACAAGTCTATATTAGTTTTATACATGAACCTAGTCCATTAAAAAATTATGCAATCACCTAGTATGTGAGGTTGTGTGAGCTAGCATTGTCTTATGTTGATCTAGTGTGGGTTCAAACTTATGGGAGTTTCCCATTTTTATTTGGTGCATCACCTTTTAGATTTCTTAGGATCCTTTTCCCCCATTTTAACCATTTTTCCTATGACAACATTAGTTTATTTGATCCATCAAGAGGAATCTAGCCTTATCTAGAGGTTTAACCCCATCATAGGTTACCCACAACCTGGGGTTATCCCAATATTATGATTGGGAGTGGGGGAGCTTGAGGAACTCCTCCAAAAGGGTGAAATATCATGTAATAATAGTTTTTGTCATGCCCATTGGGACTTTACTACATTTTTCAACTCACTAAAATGTTCTTGGTGTTACATTTTAGTATAATCAACCTTTAGAGGCACATTTACAAACACCAATGGTGATTCCATTATAAACATCAACTAGTATAAGTAGCCCAGGTACCTAATCACCATTATTTGGTATGTATCATCACCTATTTGATTAAAATTCATGTTATTTCATTCCTTATCCTTCATATCAAGTTAGAAATGTTCATGGTTTCACTTGAATTGGCCCTTAAGATTCATTTTATCAGCCTTGTCATAATTGCCTCTCTCTAGTCAACTAGAAAAGAGCCTTAGGGAGATATGGATTGATCTTGAAAAGGAATTAAGAGAGTTTGATAGGGAATAAGATTTATATAGGGAACAATAGAATCTTGAACACAAAGCTTATGTTCAAGATTAGGAGCTTAGGTTTTAGGAAAAATACTTGGTTAGGTAAGACCAAGCCAAGAGGGAAAATGAATATCAATTATTCTTTCTATAGATAGCATCTAACCCTAGACCCTATCTACCCTTTCCTACTCCTGTTCATGTTCAAACCCAACCCCTTAAATCACCTTTTTAGATCTCATCTCTATCAAGAGTCAAGATAATCATTAATGGCCATTTAACTAAAGAATATCAAGCCATCCCATCTTGGATATTCTCTTATGCCAATGACCCTAATTGTATCATACCCTCTCTTATGAAATCACCCTCTCCCATACCTATTCATGAAAAGGAGAATGTGTCTAATCCTTATGATTTCCATTCATGGAAATAAATCAAGGAGGGCACAAAGAAGAGAGAGGAAATGTTAGCTGAGGTAGTCTAAGAACTAATTCAATAAAAAGAGGTGTTATCTTAACTTAATGAGCTTTCCATACAAAATTTCCATGACTAGATATCCCTCCAATAAGAGCCACCAAAGAGATCCTTAAAAGTCTCTAGTTGGAAGGATACTTTCCTAAGCTACAAGCAATGCAAACTTCTTCACCCTCCCAAGATCTCCCTCTTGGATAAAGAGCTTATTTTATAAAAAATAGAAGAGGAGCTTGTAAGCATAAGTGAACCTAAAAAAGACAACACAGTTTTATATGATGAGATCATGATAGGCATCCCACTCCATTTAGAGGAGGAGAAATTAGGTTTGGACCAACTATTGTGGCATAACTTTAACACTAGTGAACTAGAGACTGCTGGTAGTATTGATGCCTTTATATTTGAAGAAATGGGTATTTAAATTGTAGCTAAGAGCAAAGGAGATTTTTATTTATTCCAAGAGATTCAATTCATTGGGATTGAAGATTAGGATGAGCAAAGTGGATATATTTGTGTGGTTATAGTAGTCAACTAGTCAATTGATTAGGTTAGAGAGGTCATAAATGAGCATGAGGAAGAAATAGAGAAAAAGGATGATCAGGATGGAGTATGGACTACACCATGAATTCATAGACAAAATAGAGGTTCTAAAATAGCCTATATATCCTCTAGAGCATGAAAATTAACTTGTAAATTAGGTTGAAAATTTTGACTAGTCTCAAGATGAATTATCTATTGAAGGTAGTACTGATGTCTTCAAGAATGAAGGATAATGGTTAGATCCAGAGTCACAAGAACATGAAATTTTAAACCTTGGATTGGTTAATGAGATACCTTATGGTTCCTTTCAAATTAATTAAATCAAGTATAGTGTTGAATTTGGAATTATCTTGGCTGAATAAGAAGTTGCCTTTTGGGATGACTTAGATATTTTTTACCTAAGCCTACACAGTCAACCTTCATGGTCAAAGGATCCATCAGATGAGGAGGTTATAAGTACTCCTATAGTCCATTTTAGATCAATAATTGAATCAATGGACCAATATGTTTACATTGGAGACATGTTTGTCCCATTTCAACCTCTTGAGAGCACGCCAAAAGAATCAACAATCAGGCATCTTAGCCTACCTATCATGAGATCTCAAAAGCAAGGTATCTTTCATCCTAGTTTATTACAAGTGAATAATGCTAAAATCTTCTCATTTTATCCAAAAATAAAATAATTGTAAGTTACAACCCTATACATATTAGAATAGGTTTTTTTTCCTCTAATTGCCTTGTGCACATTTTTTTCCTATTGTGTGTTTCTATTTCCAAAGTGTCTTGGGAATTTTGATTGTTTTATTTCTTATTATTCCTATTGATTCAAGAGGAAGATATCTAAAGGGTCATCCTTGCATCATTTCATGTCAACTAAGAGCACATACTTGTGACTCAATTGCCAATGGATAAAACAAGGAAACTAGTATGGGTTCTCGAGCATAGCAGGCATGCTTCCCTATGAGTCACCAAAGATATTGGCCAATTTTGGCCCACATACCAAAATTATTCCTAGATAGATATGATGATAAAATTTAATGACCCATAAATGATTAAAAGATGGTAAAATTAATCTTTGAAGAACCAGACCATCAAAAACACATCATGTAAAGATAAATAGTCCAGTCTAGTTGCACATTTGATAAACATACTCAAGAAATTGGTCAAGGCCAAAATACCACATTGACATGATGTTTTTCATGATGAGAAGGTCCCCTAATTTTTTTGTATCTTTATGAGCTTTCTATCTCAATAAATAGGTCTTTAAATTTGAAATTATAGAGTGGGATGGGCATGGGGATGTCAAGTTAAATATATGGAAATGGCCATTTGAATTTAAATGTTCCAAGGATGAACATGAGGATGACAAATGGAAAGATCTCAAGTACTTAAATGGATATCTAATGACATGTATTGATTGACAAGTCTAGTGGGCCCAAATAGATCAATGGCATATATTTAATCATGCATCCAAAAATCAATAGTGAGATCAAAGTCAACAAGTCAACAAATCTTAAAGACAAGTATAGTTGCTAAGTGTTACATCCATGATAACTATTAGGTAAATCAATGATACACATTTAATCTATGCAAAAGTAGATCGATGGTACATGTAAAGTCAAGATTCAATGCTCTTGAGGATGAATTCAATAATGTCATGTGGTGCAAGCATGTTAAATCATGGAACTGATAGAAAGATCCCATGGAAGAAAGTAGAGATGATAAGTGTCTTAATCTCAAAGGCTCAGATCAAGATCAATGGCCAATATTAAAGGTCAAAGTTATGACACTTTGATTTAAGTTTGAAATATAGTTTAAGGTGAAACCAAAGTGAATATTTCAAAAGGCATATATTTCCATTGGAGCTCAATTGAGCATCATTAAACATAAGATGTAGTGATACATTCAAGGTTGTCAATGATAAAGTTTTGATGCCATTAAAGCATAGTTTGGATCTATTTTAAGGTTTTTTATAACTTGTAGGCTTATTTCTTCTAAGATTATAATAATTCTCTATGACTATGATATTCTTTAAAGAAGACCTATGTATATGTAGGTTTTTGTAAAACTAATATAGTTCAAGATAGGACTATACAACCTATAGGTTTTCATTGGTATTATAGCTATATGAAAACCAATAAATGAGATTGGTTTTTAATCTATAGTAATATCAATGCTCAGATTTTGTAGTAGGGGAAGATATATGGTTATAGAGAAATATCTCATCTATCAACATGGCTATATAATTAAAAAATTAGGTACTTACATCCACTCAAGGTAGACATGGAATTTATCTCTTTGAATTCAATGCATGTGGATTTTGTCTTTATAGTGAAATCAAGTGGAAGGTGGCATGAAAGATCAAAGCAAAGAGATCTAGTGATTAGAGAAGAAGTTTGAGAATCTAATATTGTTTAGATCTTAAGTATATTTCTTCCTTTAAAGGGTCATGACTCATCATCTACAAAATATAATATTGTCTTTAGTGCATTTATCAACCAATGAGAAGAGCTTGAAGACTAATTGGAGCAAATCTAGGTTAAATTATTAAAAGGCTAGTCCAAATTGAACTAAGAGTGGTGTAAAATTCATTGAAAGGTGGTAGTTCATTGATTGTTCTTAGTTAACATGCTCCCTCTTATATCTTCTCCCTTTCTATATATTCCCCATTCTTTCACTTTGTAAATCTCTCTCTCTTGATTAGGCTAGACCCTATCAAGAATTTGTAAGAAATACCTCTTGATGCAATAAAAGGCTTTCTTTACCTATCTCTTATCTTGGATCAATGTTTAATGAGTTTTTTATGATGGCATAGTGAAAGAGAATCTTCCTCATCCATTGTCCAAGGATTTTTTTACCTACCTCCTTTAGGGTGTTTTCAAGCTATTGTAGGTCTAGATTAGTGTTCTACCTGAACCTAGTCCATGAAACACTTATGCAATCAGCTACTTGGTGAGGTTATGTGAGTTAGCATTATCTTATGTTGATCTAGTGTGGGTTAATATTATGAGAGTTTCCCATTTTTATTTGGTGCATCACCTTTTATCCTTCGTAGTATCCCTTTTTCCCCTTTCTAACCATTTTCCCTATGACAACATTAGTTTAGGTGATTTATTAGAAGGAATACAGTGTTATTTAGAGGTTCATACCCATTATAGGTTACCCATAGACCGAGGTTATCCCAATATTATAACTGGGAGTGGGGGAGCTTGAATAACTCCTCCATAAGGGTGCAATCTCAATTCATAACAATTACACTTATTGATTTCCATAAGATTTAGAGAAAAAATTATAGACTCATGACCTCAACCATTAGAATTGACTTATATCATTAAGAATCATTCTTTATCTCAAGGAATGATTGGGCATTACTCTACTACTAGGTAGGCATCCACAACCTAAAAAAATATGCCTTGGGATCCATTCAAAGCCTTACTCTACTACTAGTCAGGCATCCATAGCCCTAATGGAGATCACTAGAATCACCTTTGCTCAAAAAAATTTTGAATTTTGAAATAAGCTTATGTTTTTGTATTTTTAGATATTTTGACTTTCTAGTAAAGGTTGGAAACTAGATTAGCTAGGTTTTTAGATTTGGTCAAATGTTTGATCTTTAGATAGTCATCTCTGGCTATAAAATTTATCCCAATAAATTAAAGTTTTTTAAGTGCAAACAAAAATTTGTCCTAATAATTCAATATTTCACCCTATATGTGAAATCTTTCTTAGACCCAAACTTAGATCAAAATAAGGCTTAAAATCTCAAGTAACAATTAACCTACTTATTAGTCCTTACCAATTTCTCCAAACTATAACTTCAAGTTCACATTTCAATAATCCATGATCAACCAATGCTAAGGGGCCATACCTACATTCCTGAGCTGTGAGGTTTCTTGAGCCATCATATGAATCTTGAGTTGAGGGTTGTCTAGAATAGACTTATTAAAAGAAAGGAATAAATTAGGGAAAGCAAACACACCAAAGAGAAAGCACACCAATAAAAAGAAAATGAAACAATCAAATAAATATATATACACACTATGTATAGACAAGGGATAAGAAGGAAAAAAGTCAAATAAATTAATCTAAAGCCTACCTACACTAAATCTAACTAGTCTTATAGTTCAATCCATGAAGACTTCTGGTGGGATAGTAGAGAAGTAATGTTTCAATTATTGCCCATTGGTAGGCAATGTGAACTCTACCTCTTATAAATCGTTTAGGTTAAAGGTGTTATCTCCTAAGGTCTCAGCAATGTGATATAGGCCAATCCACAAAGGTCTAAAATTCTCATGATTTCCTTTTGGTTCTAAGGCTTTATCCCAAAGAATAACTAGGTCTCTTTATCTAAACACCTTTATTTTAAAATATTTGTCAAACTATATCTTCATTGTGTTTTGATGTCTACTAAAATTGGAAAAAGATTCCTCTCTTGCATCTTCCATCTATATGATATCGATTAGCCTTGAGCTTATAAATTATTTATCCTCCTCTATGTACTCCTGCATGAACCTATATGGTAGTAGCTTGAGGGTAATGTAGAATATAGGTTCTTGACCATGTACCAACAAGAATGGTGATGCCTTGAGATCTTGATTAACTCTAGTTATGTCTGCCCAAAGGGCATACTTAAGTAGCTTGTGACATGTTCTTGGTTTATCATTTATAGATTTATTTATGGCTTTCATAAAATTCTTGTTGGTTGATTCAAATACTCCATTACATTAGGGGTAATGGTTTGATGAGAACTTGAGAACAATGTTATTGTCATATACACACTCAGTCATCTTAGTGGATACAAAGGCAAATTCATTATCATAGACTAGAGATACTAGTGTTCCAAACCTCATTCATATGTTTTCTTCTAAGAATTTGATCACATCCTTAATCCTATATTGCTTGGTTGGTACTACTTTAGTCCATCTTGTGCAGTAGTTAGTGGTAGTCAAAACATACTTGTGACCATTAGAGGAAATGGGGTTGATAACCCCCACAAATTCTAATCTGCATGGTGCAAAAGGTTTATCAATCATGACTAGCTTCAATGGCATGGCTGCCTTGGGCTCTTTAGTGTTGAAGACTTGACATGGGTGACATTCTCTCACATGCTTGTGAGCATCCTTGAAGATAGTGGTCTAGTAGTAACTAGATCTAAGGATCTTGTGGGTTATAGTATTTCCATATGGATGTACACTTCCAAACTTCTCATGAAAAGTGCTTAGGATCATATATCTTTTTCTTTAAAGACACATCTCATATAAATTCCTTAAAATTTATTCTTATATAGTACTCCATCCTTGATCAGGAAATGTGTTGTATTGAGCCTCAAATATCTCTTTTACTCTCTACTTAACCTTGTAGGACAATAGAAATTGATTATAAAATGGAAAATAGGACCATACCAATCATTAAGTTTAAAACTTTGTTGCTCTACCTGCATAACACTCAGTTTGGGATTAGTATTAGCAATCAAATGAATTAAACCTTAGAACCTTACCAACTTGGTAGTATTCATTTCAAGATCATACTCTTAAATTGCAGACATCCACTTACCTCTTCTTTCTCCAAGTTCATAGTGACTTAGCATTATCTTAGTGTCAGGTTCTAATAAGATTGCATGCACTTTATTCCTTAGAATATAGTGTCTAAACTTATTTACTATCTTGACTAAAGTAAATTCTTGTTTTTCAATCAAATAATAGTTCAACTCAATATTTTTAAGGTTAGTGATTATAAATACAATGTCATGATCACATTTATCTATCTTATGAGTTATAAAAATAGCTATTGTGTGATCACAGGCAAATGATATAAGGTAAAAGTCTTTCGTAAAGTTTGAACTTATCAGGTCTGGAGATTGTCTGATTACTTCTTTGATGTCTTTGAAATATTTATTGATCTCCTTATTCCATGTGATCTTGACATATTTATTCAACATGTAATTTAATGGATTTAAAATTTTTGCAAAACTAGAAATTAACTTTTTCACAAAGTTGATTTTGCCAAAGAAAGACTTTAGTTCCTTCCTACTATTAGGGGGTTATATTTTTGATATTGAATTTACTCTATCAAGATATATATAGATCCCCTCCTTGGTTATGACATGTCCTAATATATTTCCCTTAGTTACAAAAAAAATTCTTTTCTTGGGATTGAGGGAGATTCCATACCTTCTACACCTTTCAAATACTTGTTGCAAGTGCATGATGTGGTCTTCCCTATTTTTTGAAAAGATAGTTAGGTCATCCATGTAAATGATAATGTACTTACATATCATCCCATGGAAATTATGTTATATTTCTCTTTAAAAGTTTTCACCTACATTGATTAATCTAAAGGGCATTCTTTTGTAAGCAAAAGTGCCTGACTTAGTAATAAATGTAGTCTTCATCCTGTCTTCCTTGCTCACTAGCACCTAATTATACCCTAAAAATCCATTAAGAAAATACATCATAGTATAACTAAAAATAATTTGGATTACTTGGTCAAAATAAATTAGGGGGTAATTATACTTTTTAGATGCTTTATTCAAAATTTTAAAGTCAATGCACAATATGATTTCACCATTCTTCTTTCTAACTGGCAATAGGTTGGCTACCCAAGTAGAGTGTCTGATGAGAAACTCTATCTTAGCATCTAGTAAATTTTTAAACTCTTTGTATATCAAGGGTTCGATGACGAGATTTATTGGCTTTTGTTTTTGTCTAAATGGCTTACAGGCTTCTTTTAATGGTATGGTGTGGGTTATGAATTTAGGATCAAATATCTTTAAGCCATCATAAGACTATGCTATTACATCATTATACTTGGTCATCAGATCTTTGGATCTCTTGGTTTCAATTATTATGTAGGCTATACCAATGTTCACCAATTGAGGTTGACCTTGGGAACCTAGGTTAATTGCATTGTATTCCTTCTATCTAATTTAGGAATCTTGATAGTTTCTAATAGTTTATCTGAATCAAACATTTTCTCTAAGGCTATCATTCCTTTGGGGATCTTATTATCACTCAACTAGATGACTTTATCATCAATCTTATATTTAACTTTTTCCTCATCAAAGGAACTTTAATTGACCTCATCAATGATGTGAGACTCAAATACCCTTGAGTTAGTCATGAAATTTATGATCTACTGATCATCATTAAATACTTGTAGATGGTTAACATTATCTAGCACTAAGGGATATGAAAATAATTCAATGGTAAGGTTTTATAACTTGGAACTTTTATTAGGCATAATTTTGGCTGCTATTAAAGCAATTTCATCAACAAGCTTGTTTTATTCCCTAGGGATTGACATATTGTTGAAATCATCAAAAATTTCAATTAAGTCCCACACTATAAACTTATACTTCTTAAGATATGATAATTTGCATTGATATTTAATTTTGACCTAATTAACTACTAGTTTATAATCACCAAAAACTAATGGTTCCTTGACCTTATATTTGATTACAAATTATAATCTAAGAACAAGTGATTTATACTCTACAAGATTGTTAGTGCATGGGAATTAGAGTTGTAAGAGGCATTGTATTCATTACCAATGGGATTTATTAACACCACCCCCACTCAAAATCTTGATTTACATATAACACCATCAAAATATAGCTTCCATAATCTAGGCATTACATTATAAGTTTTAGAGTCACATATCTTTGGGGTGTCAAGAGTATAGACACCCAAATATGAGTTAACTATGTTGACCCTCTCATTGATTTCATTGTATTAGTAATCATGTGCTTCATCTTGGGCTCTCTCTATCTTGATTTGATTGGTAACTCCCTTCTAAGGAAGCCACATGTGTGAATAGTCATTTGACATATAACCATTCAAGGCCCTTTTCCAATATCTACTCAATAGTATTCCATAAGTATTAGGGATGTCTCCCACTTGGATGTCAATGAACTATTGGATCCTTGGTTCAAAAGAAATCTTCATGTGAAAATTCAATAATTCACCAATTAATTTGACTCTTGATTTATCTAATTGAGTTACAAATCTATCATATTTAATTAGGGTCAAACAAAGTTATTCACAAATACCTTTGGGAATGATATTTGTAGATGCACTAGAATCTTATAAATAATTATGTAAATTCTTACCAAATATCCTAATTGTAAGTAGGAAAGGTGGAACATCTACCTTACTCTTATGTATCACAATGTTAGCATGTACAACGTTTTGAGACTTACCAAGATTATTAGATAACAATTCCAATAACAAATCCCGTTGTTCTGTAATTTGAGTCAACTCATGCAAAGTAATGTTAGATTTAACCCTTTTAATTTCCTTTACTATATTATAGCCAATGCTATTAGAATTAGATTTATTTTTTAGATGTATTATAATTAGCATTAGTTTTAGATGTGCTTCCTTTAGGAGGCTTTGGATTGTTATCTAATGTAGTATCAGGAGTCTCAAACTTATTTGTTGAAGTGGAGCCTGTCAAGGGTTTCTTATAATCTTTATTCCTTAGAGGATATTTCTTATTTAGATATTACTAAAAAGTGTTAATCTCTTTAGGGATATCCTCAGGCTCATTCTCTTCGTGAAATGGGAACTTGAATGTCTCCATCATGAGAGTTGAATCAAAAGATTTAGATGACCTTGAAGAAGTTGAGGTTCCTATACCACTATCTTTATTAGGTATGACTTAAAAATTATCTAAATCTTATTGAAAAGATTCAAAATCATTGCAAAATTATATAAATCTAACTCACCATGTTTTGAAGTACAATAAACTCTACAATAATTAGGCAAAGCTACATCATTAAGATTTATATTAAACAAATTCTTATTAGTAGATGACTCATTGTTATGGATATTATTGTTTTTATTTTCAAACCTATTTGAAGGTCTATTAAACCTTTGGAAAGAGAATTTCTTGTTGGAACTTTCCCCAGTATTGCCAACTTGATTTTGTAGTTGAAGGAAATCAATGCTTAGATTTCAAACCATCTTCAAGATATAGTCATTCTCACTCTTTGGAACCTTTAAATTATGCATTTAGGTATTACTACCAACTATAATCACTAGATATCTTTATTCTTATGTCTAATATTCACTTGAAATATTATTCAATAATCCTAGGTTTAGACCTAGGTGTGCATGGTTCATAACTAGAAACTAATTTAAGGTAGGCATATTTTGAGTGGCATTGGGAATGCCATTTAGAATAGTCAAATTTGGATTAATGTTAGGAATATTGTATTCCATTTGACCCTAGGGTTGCATCTAATCATTAATGATCAAATCTTCAATATAAGCTAGGGATAGTGTATTAATGACCTAAATAGATCTTTTAAGAAACATAGAAGTCATGAGATCTAAAGCATCTTTATAAATATATAAGGCTAAAGCCTCATCAAGTATGTAAGGGGCTATGTTTCTACTAAAAATATTTTAGAATATAGCATTAAAGAATCTTATGGGCTCATTTGAGTCTCTTTTAACTATGGTGAACTATTGGTAAAGGACACAAGGACTAATGATTTTGCCAAATTGATCAATGAAGTAATTATTAAAATCATTCTAGTTGGCTATGTAGTTCTTAGGAAAGTTAAGGAACCATTCATATGAAACATATTTGAAATTAAAAGGAAACAACCTACATGTTACATATTTATGAATTACGGTTAACATTTTTAAAGTAGCTTTGAAACGTTTAATGTGTTCTTCAGTAGTTAAAACACCATTAGGACTAAAAGTAGGAAAATATTTTTTAGGATTTTGAGGAAGGTCATGTACCACACCTATCACATTTATTAAAGAACATCCTAGCCATGCCATTCCTTGATAGGGGTTAAACATAGGAATGCCCTGAACTAGTGAAGTTAGTTGAGACTTTGAAAGTCTATGCTTACCTTTGTCTCACCTAGATCTCCTATTAAATTCTAATTAAAGAAGAGGAACCCTTATCTCTGAACATGACCTGGTCCTTATCCTTGGAAATTCAATATTGAAATCTTTGAATCCTATTTGAAATATGATGTGTAAATCTTATCTTTACAAAGAACAATTATCAAACTTGCACATTAAGCAAATTTTTCATAAATTTGTATAAATAATGATAAAAGATGTTAATATTTAAATTAATTAGTTAACATATATGTCCAAATACATAGGTATGAGTGATATTTACACTTTTTAAGCTCAAATAAACTCAAATTTGCAAAGTCCAATAAATTTTTGAACAAAACTACTATTACTAACCTCAAACACCTTGGATTTAAAAAGATTAAGTCATATTTACCATAAGTACTCATAAATCTTCAAATAATATCTATCTTTGTCTAAATAAGCACAAAGACTAGTCTAAAACCATTAAGATCAATGCTATTTACATAATTATGCTAGAAAAAGCACAAATATGTAAATAATATATTGATCTTTGAACATAATTCACCAAAATTAGCAAAGATACTTTAAATTCATAAAGATATAACTATCCCTCCTTCTAACACCAATAAAATGTGTTTTATGTTGATGCCTGAAAGTGTATCACATGTGGTTCTTAGTGTTTAAGAAACACTACTCATTTATGAATTTAAAGAATCCAATGCATGATTTTTAGGTTGTGATAATCCACTTATCTTTGGTTTAATAGAGGCAAGAAAAGTGGATTATTTCATAAGTTTATATTAGTTGGTGGTTAGGAGCCACCATGGATTAATAGTTGATCTTTGATTTTGAAGATGATCTATGATAAACCTAAGTTCTAAAGATAAACTAAGATGATTATTCATAATGAAGCTAATCTAAGGTGAATTGATAAAAAAGGAGCAAAAGGAAAGGTTAGGCATATAAGAGATATGTTTTTAATATTTAATCCAAACATTATGACAAAGTTTAAGTTTCATTGGAATTTGAATTTAACCAATAAATGACATGAGGTAGCATAATCTCAAATCCTATCACACATAAAGTCAACATCTAAGGTTAATATGAAATTATGTAAATAAGGACTAGGTTCACTTTAAATATTAACCCCTATGAGCAAAATACATTAGCACATATGTAAGAAGAGTAAAGAAAACAAAGTAAACCTTATAAATTTCAACTAATCTAGCATTAACACAAATTAGCAACTCTGCACTTAAAGATGTACATCAAAAATTCACAAGGATCATTCAAATATGAGATTTATATCAGACAAATGAGAGAGAAACCATGATAGTAATTCACACAAGAAAATGTGGATAGACTTTATAGAACTCCTTTCTTATATTAATTTGCTAAAAAGTTACAAATAGTTTTGGCTCAAAAATTCTCCCCTTTTATAATTGAGAATACCTCTCTATATAAATAATTTATTAGGTCTATCAGTTAATCATGTCAAGTTCTAAGGAAAACTATCCTTTTACAATTATTATAACTCTTTGACCACTTTAAAATGACTTACTGATAGGCAATGTACTTTACCAATTACACATGCCTTTACACAAAAACATTCTCTTTTAAAATATTGTACATGCTTAGTTACAAAAAAGAATATTCCTAATTCAACTAACTTGGAGACCCATGTGGTCCCTTTGATGTAGTTTTTTACCTTCCCTATAGGATATCCATCCTATAATGTTGCTCATTAACAAGCTAGAGGTCAAAAATAGGTCTCATCAAGGCTTCTCTTTCTTGATCCTCTAAGTCCCTAAGATCCATTTTAGCTCTTTCCAATGCTTTATTGATGCTTCTAGTATCTCATACCTTCTCCTTAGATGATAAAAGTAAGCCCATGATCTTCTTATTATCAAACCCTATCTTCCTTTGTCTTTGATTTCTCACTTCATACATGAATTGAGAGTTTCTATGCTTGAACTCATTGTTAGTGATAAGGCCCAATGGATTAAGTATGGTGGGCTCTTTGATCAGGCTATCCAATATGTACAACATCTTATCTTCCTACTATTTTAGATCCTTAAAAATGTCCTCCATTTTATTGGACTAATTTCTTAGGGCTTTGATTTTATGCACCAATATAGCCATAACCATATTAAGGTGGGCTACGCTAATTGTTCTAAATTTAGGGATTTGATTCTTAGTCAAGGCTTTAATTCACTTGATATATTTCACCTTACCATTGGCCAACTAGGCCTATAGCCATGGTGCTTTGTTTATTTAATGCATCTTTTCTAGCCCTAATTGACTTTAAGGAACTAAATAAGTCATTCATAGTATTGTCAAATTGCCTAAACCTATCCTTCAAGATTGAAAAGATAGTTATTCCTTCTAGATTCTTCTTCTATTACAAGATTCATTTAATCACTATTTGTAATTTATCTAACTGAGCTTGAGCCATGTCAAGAACATTTTCTTTAAATTTTGAGTCCTCACTAGGATTTTTCCCTACCACTAGAATCAAATCAATACAAATTTCTAATTTTTGGAAAGTGAACTCCTATCCACCAACCATGGCCTTCTTCTCTATTACCCTATATAAATTGGTAGTTAGGTCAAATTTGACACCAACTAAAAATTGTGTCACCTTTGGATCTGGTGTCTCCATCTATGTTCCACTTGACTCTCCTAGATTAGCCATCTTTATTTCATCTTCCTTTTGTAGATCTAAGATACATGGCTTGACATTCTCATGCACTGAGATATAGATGGCCTTCATCATTACCCAAGGGTGTTGTGTAGTAGGTAATTTTTTTAATTTACCATAGATGAACCATTATAGATTGATTAGACCATGAATCAAATTTTATTCACTAAAAAGGTTGAATTCACTCAAAGGATGAGTGAAAGTCACCTTGGGCTTCTTGGTCTTTACTAGAACCATGGCCATCTCATCTTTTTTTTCAAGGGGGGATTCATAAGAACTATATCCAATATTTCCTTCCCCTTTTATTCCTTTGTTTCCTCCATTTCTTCATCATTTGATTCATATTCCAATGATAACATATTAAGTGTATCCTCAATTGTCTCCCTAAGATCTAATGCCATGATATGAATTTCTTCAATAGGTGATCCTTGATCTCCTACTTGGGGTTAAAAATAATGAAATTTCATCAAGCATCCTTTCCTCTATCCTTTGATCAATATTTATTTTAGTTTTAGGTTCTACTAATGGAGGTTTAATAGGTTCACTATTTATCAAATGATACTATCTTGGCCCTAACTACTATCTATCATCCCCTCCTTTTGCTCCCTTAGCATTCTAGCTTCTAGAATGATGTTGTGCTTTTTTAATCTAATGGTGACCTTGGAGAATGAAGATGATTTTTTGTACATGAGGTTGAAGGGACAAATATATTGATCATAGGATGTATTAAACATCCCTTTTTCTTTAAAGTTCTCTTTTAACTCTTCCATAGGGATCCCACTACTTGAGCTCATCAATTTTTTTATTGAATATGTCTTACATGTGGAGGCTACTTAAATATTATCCCATTTTAAAAAGGTAGTACTACCAATGGTTATGGGGAGGGTGTGAAGTATTCCCTTCCTTTTGGTCTTGCAAAGACCATCTATTCCATTGCATATTTGATAAGCCATTTATTGCTCTACTAGTTTGATTGGTACATAGACAAGTATCCTGAGTGGGGTGCATTATGTCCCTTCAACCATGATGATGGTAGAATATGGGTATAGCCATATGTCCCCCATGGATTCAATAGTCTTATTTATTAGTGGGTTTACTCTCATCATTGGGCTTCCTATGATGGCCTCACTAAGGGATGGGTAAACATAATCATATATGAATTAAATGTTATCCTTGTATTTAAATATGTGCATCTTGGAATAATATTGTGATATAGTCTATGTTCCACTAGGTGACCATTCCTTAAGGTTAGGAATATTTATTTTAACAAGGAGGGCATCCAAAAGTTATGACATCATGTATAATTTATTCCCACTCCTCTTCTTGATTGCAAAAAACTATTTACTAAAAAGGGTGATAATTACCTCACTTAAAGGATAGGTGACCTATTTCTCAACCATGAAATAGACTAAGAGGACCCAAAGTTTATCTACATATGTAGTGTTTATATTCCCACACAACATATTCATCATTGTCATGATCATTATAATCCTTGGTCTAAATTGGCTAATGGGAATATTGTTATTCAAATCTAAAAACACTTGAATCCCAAAATATAGCCATAAGGCACGGATGCTCTTTGGATCATTTTCTTTAGACCAGTTTTAAAATGTGGTTAGGTCTACTTGGGGTTTAGGAAACTTTTAGTGGTTCTCAAAATCTATGGGATAAATGTAAGTAATATTACTAAAGCTACTCTCATGCACAATCATGCCCTTATCTATTTTACCATCCTTAAAAATGGGAGCAATTATATTGATATAGTGAAGTACCTTAGGCTTTACTATAGCATAATGTAGACCTATCATCTAGATGGTAACTATGTTTTATTAGATCCTCCTTGTATACATGTTCTTCTCCTCCTCTCTTTTAATGGTTGGTTGTTCTTCAATGGTCTAGAAAATATTATACCAATTATTGTCTCCTATGTTTAGAGTTGTGGTGTCAAACTCTGTGTCCTTGAAAGTTATCCCTTATATTTCTAAGGTCAAATAAACCTCTACACCCTCCCTAGAAATATCTTTTTGAGCTATCATGGCTGCAAATTTTGTTAAACTATTCACTAGTGGACTATACTATGGTTATGGATTGAATTGCTCTAGTACTAATGATAATTCAACTCTTTTAGACTTGTTTACAATGATCATAAGGTCTAATTAGGGTTCCCATACTTGATATGGATTTTTTTATGTTTTTTATATATCTCCAATGGTGGCAATGAGTCCAAATTACATGAGCTTTATGACTTAGACTTTGTTCAAATCAAATATTTATACCTTTGCCTCATGTTGGGTCCATAAAATCTTTAAATCTATCATGCTTGGCTTATATGGAATCATCATGGTATCTCCATGGCATACTACTCATTAATATTTAAAATATGATCATTTGTTACCTTTGGACATGTGTCAATATTTTATTGGTTATAGGCCCTTTGAAAATTCTACCTCACCTCGCACCATTGGATCTATTTGCATGGATCAATGTAGTCTATCAATCTTGATCCAAGAAATCAAATGATATTGGTTGCTTTATCATATTACCCATTGTTATGACACTTGTCACTTCTGCATTCATTTTGAGCTTCATTAAAATGTTAATGTTTATCTTGCACTATTGATCTTGATTGCATAGATAAATTGTGTTCCATTGATCTTTATCCACTAGGTTCTATCTTTTAATCCACAAACCATTTATTAGAATATCTACACATAGTCATATAACATTGATCTTAGGAAGTGATCAAGATTTAATTTATGGCCCATGGTTGCGCCACTTATCATCTCTACATTTATTCACAAGGTGTTTGACTTTTCAACCTTTATTATGCACCATTAGATCTTGTTTGGCCAGATCAATGTGATTTTTTAGATATCAATCAAAAGGGTGGAATGCCATTGGTTTCTTATTGTACTTTTACCATAATTTTTACACTTATCACTTTCTCATTCATCTTATAAATTCATTGAAGTCTTCACTTAATATACACCATCGATTAGAATGCATATGCTCAGTTACATACCATCGATATTTGGCATTATGCTCAAGCTTAAATAGTGAGCCACAATCTTGACACTTGGCACTTCTTCACTTTCTCTAAGTTCTTTTGAATTGTCAATTTTGGTCTTGTACCATTATATCTTCTATTTTCAATCAAATATGTACCATTGATTATGTAGATAATACAAAATATTAAGTCAGGATTGAGAAATATAGGGAACTTAGGTTAAATATTTTAGACCAAGGTTTTATTCATGTTGATAAACATGGTAAAACCTTAGGATAAATTTTTTAGGCTAAGTTTTAAAATATAAGAAAAGGGACCTTGTGAATGATAAAATACTTGACATAAGGTTCTTAGACTAGGGTCTTAGGACATAAAGGGACCAAGCATAATATTTTTATACTAGTGTTTAGTCATTTTTATAAACATGACTAAACCTTAAGATAAAAATTAGGCTAAGTCCATGACACATTTAGTTATTCCCATGCAAATTGGCTCCCACAAAAATTGAATTCAAACCAAAAGGTCTTAGGTTAAAAGACATTTTATTGTATAAAACCCTAGTTTTTAACATATTCTACTCATGAATTTAATTAAACCATTAAAGACTTAAAGATTAGCAAAGGGTCAAATTATCATTTGAAGTATGAAACCTTGAATATTATTCACAATGTTGAGACTCCATTAAATATGCAACCTATAAACATGAAAGGCAACCATTACCAACCTTTGAAGGGGTAAAACAATGATCACTTGAAAATATGTCAATTAATCCAAATGATAACTAGGTGTGGATGATTTTTAAATAAAAATAATGTGCAAACATTCTAGTGGTACTCTAATCAAGTGAATTTTTAATTATTAATACAAATTTGCAAAATTGAAAACTAGGGTCCCCATTTTTTAGAAATGGGGGTATGTTGACCTCAACACTATGACCATCCATTGGATGGAACCATATGATTATATTTCCTTTTTAAACATTCCAAAATACCAAAAAATTAAAAAACATTAAAAATGTAATAATATTTTAGGTACCTACGTGTTCTATTGTCTCTTTGGCATATATGTGTTAGTTCCATGTTGATGGATGGCATACTTAGTTACTTATACATACACACGTGTGTCATACTTATATTTGAGTGTGATACATACATGTAAAAATACATTATATATTCTTATTTCATGTTTTGGGCTTTCCTTCTACTCATGTAATGAAAACATTGGGGGCATTCACTTCTTTGATCTTGATACACACAATTTATATGGTTTGATGATCACATTTTGTTATCATATTTGAGCTTACATATGTATTTACACAAGCCTTTATCCATGATTATATATTACACAAGGTAATTGATATTCTATGAACATAACCTTTTTTAACAACACGTTTTATCCATGGGCTACTATTATATGCTTATGCTGGTTGATTATGCTTTCCTTTATGCACTTCCTTGAGTCTTTTACCTTGCTATTGTATTCCTTGTTTGAGCATTTTAATAAGTTCCTTTAATTGTATCCCCCATGCCTATGTATGCTTTTTTTGAAATTTTCATATTTCATTATTTATTTTATGGAAATTTTAATGTGTCATTATTTCCTTTATGGATATTTTACTAATGTTTGTCCCTTCGATTGTGTAGTATTATGGTATGTCCCTTATTTTTGGTCTCCTTATACTATTATCTTTTGACTTGACTTTGAGTGCTCTTATGTTTGTGATTGATTTTTTTTTTTATCTTGTAATAGTAATATATAAATGTTTCCATTATCCTTATCATTCATCTTAGTCATTCATTTGATCACATTGGTTCTATGCAACTCAATGCTATATCTACTTAGACATGTTCCTTCTATATGTTACATGGTTACATTCATAGATTATACAATTGTCTTATCATTTTAAGGTGACTTAACTACTGGTTCATATATTTATCTCACCTCAATATGGGCATATTATTGGGGTAAATTCATAGAGGCATGTTCTCCACACTTAGCATAGTTTTTAGATTCAATGGGGGCATGCTTTGGAAACATGTTATTCACCCCTATTCAATATTCAACATCTCTAGATTATAGTGGGGAAATGTTTTGGAACATTTTTTCTACTTTGGTACTTATATAAGTTTTCAAATTTATCAATATATAAGGTGGGAATGCTTTGGAAGCATGTTATCCTCACTTACATAATTTTTTAAATTGGCCAAAGAACACAGTTATATGATTTAGATTCCCATTTATGTTAGAATTATATACATTGCTACAATTTTTATACATAGTGTCAGCATGAGACACATATAAGGTGCATATGATATGAAATTTGTGCCTAATATTGCAAAATCTAACTCAATTTAAGATTACAAAAGTATTTTACATACTAATACCTAATCAAAATTCTACAAACTTTATTGAGCTAATATATTACAGTAGTTGGTTTACTTTTTGGTATGGTTAAGGTGATTAAATCACTCAATTTTTTCAAGTTTTCAAGTTATATTTTATCATCCATCCTCACTATTTTATAATTATCATTGGGTTATACGATTGAGCTAATCTCAACTTCTTAGTGGTAACTCACTTTTTTTTCAAAGTTAGGATCATGTGCCTCTCTCTCTCTCTCTCTCTCTCTCTCTCTCTCTCTCTCTCTCTCTCTCTCTCTCTCTCTCTCTCTCTCTCTCTCTCTCTCTCTCTCTCTCTCTCTCTCTCTCTCTCTCTCCTTATATATATGCACTTTCAATATTTATTTATATTTTTCCTATTCTCAGTTTTAGATTCTTATAATTATACATATTTTTCAAATCAACTTACCAATAGGAAATGTCATTACATCAACACACATGTGTACTCCTAAACCTTGATCTTTCAATTTAAATACATTTCAAGTAATTTCAATCCCAAATTCTATGAATTTATTATATGCTATAACATGATCTTGGTTATAGGTCAGTCACTAACAAAACACTCAAGTTAGGCACACATAAGTACAAGGTGTGTTATACAGACCCAAGTATGCATTCCTTTCCTTTAAAATAGTAATTTAATTACTAAATTTAAGGGGGGATATATATATGATATTTATGTATTATATATCACCTTAGTCTTGTATACTTAAAAAACTTAGAACTTAGTTATTCTTCTCAATTATATACCTTTACCCACTTCTTCAAGTCTTGCATATACTCTACTTGTGCCCCTTGTCCTATCTCTTAGTCTAACCAATATTAAGTTGATGACCCTAGCCTTATATCTTACCTATAATGTTGAAAATTTACTTATCTTAAATCTCTCAAAGTTTTGAGCCTGTACCTACTTTCATGCTTCCTAGACACTAGTGTTCAAGATAGACACTAGTTTCGATGCTAGTCTCCTGACCCAATGCAAGTGTCTAATGCCCTAAAGTCATATATATTGTAAATGAAACATATCACAATGGTTGACCTAAGTGATATAATGTGAGTTACTTATCTAAAGGGATTGATATAAATCAAATATCAAGACACTTTCATTCTTCACTTATATATACCAAGGCAACATATCAAAAACACTCTATTAAGAATTTAATTAAACAAAATTTCCCTATTTCCATACCATTCATAGGAAAAACACATCTACATGTATAAAGTATTGAGAGGAAACCCAAAAGATATATTTTCCAAGTTACAAAATAGGTCACTATTGTACATGATTTAGACATATTGCATGATTCACATACAAGCTGACATGTAGGGGAGAACTACGTCAGTATGAGGCCCTCTTTGAAGTATTGGCTATGTAGTTAGTTCTCACTAATAGAGGGGTCTTTGGAGTTATTTCAACAATGTGTGCCTACTAACCCATTTTTTTTGAGGTCACTATGATGAAGAACTAGGGTTTTATAAATTCATGAGGAGTGATAGTCCATGACCCAAATCTAATTACACCAAAGTGAAGGCAAAGTCAAACCCAAAAGAATATAGGTGGTTGTATCCTTTTCTAGTAGGTATTATTTACATGACACTCACATCAAACCCAGAGAGTAACATTGATGCAACCATCCTAAGATAGCATTAGTGTTTATAACTCCAAAAGCATTAAATCCATAATATGATGACTACTTTAGAATCATCTTGTAGACTATTTTCTATCTATTTCAAATCTAACACTCTGTTAGAATTATAAGTATCTAAGTATGTTACTTCTTTTTTTATTTCCATGCATATCTTAGTATTACTTTCTATATTTAGCCTATTATCAATATAAGAAATTCATTATATGTTTATATCTAAGTTTGAAACCCAATTGGATTGTATTAGATTTGATTACCACCATTGTGCTTTATTATTTCTATATTATTAATTGTATCTACCCAAGATAAGTATCCTTATCTAATTTAGGGTTAAACACTCATCCATTATATTTTTTGAATCCTTATTTTTTCTCTATGATTTTACATGACATTAGATGTTTATTGTGTGTCTCATTTTTTTGCATGAATCTTACTCTATTTGACTAAGTTTATACTTGATTATTATTTACTAAATTGGAAATTATGTGTTATCATGTGTGTTTTTGTGATTTCTTATGTGTCAAGGCCATGATATTGAGTGTGAATCTATGAATCTATAGTCTTATCTATGGATACATCTAGGATTTTATACTAAAATTGTGATGTATTAATACATATCATGCATTCATCTTCTTGTGTGAGGTGCCATGATATATATCATCCATCTTTTGCCTAGTTATTACCCATATTTTCTATTCTTCATTATATATTGACTTTATCACTATGTTTCACACACACACACACACACACACACACACACACACACACACACACACACACACACACACACACACATGACACTTTTATGACTTAGGATACATATTCCATACATCATCAAATGATCTAATCATACTATGTTGATATATTATTATCATGTTAACATATGATTTTACATGCTTATATAATTTTCAATATAATATTATGTATATAACTCTTTCATTTTGAAATGAGTAATTTTAAGGCTACATTCCTCATTTTAGAATGGAGGCATATAAAGTGACTTATCTAAGAGACTAAGTGTATTCAATGAGCTAAGATTGACCTAAAATTACCCTATTTAAATATTAAAAATTGGAAAAGGTAAATCAAGTAGACCCCATTGATACTTAATGAAATCAAGTAATAACCAATGGATATGATAAACCTAATAATGGGATCACCTACAATATAATGGCAAGAGAAAGGGTTCTAAATCCTCTAGGTAATCAACATAATGCAATATCCATAAATATATATATATATATATATATATATATATATATATATAAATTAATCAAATATCAAAATCAAGAAATGTAATTAAGGTGAAGGGTTAGAAACATATTAAAATGGGAAAGGAACCATGGTAGGAAAATGGGGGACTAGGCTACCTAAGGTGGATAAATGGAAAGTTTGAATATTCTTATATTCACACTAAGTTTAAGTGTAGATGAAATTCAAATAAGGAGACATACAATCATTAACCAATGTATTATGTAACATATATATACCAAAAGGGTAGAGTTAATGTTAAAATATAATTACCTTGAACAAGACCTATCGAACCTCAATCTCCCCCTTAACCAATGTTGTTTTTCAAATATTATTGTGGTTTTAATGATATAAATGGTTAAATCAAGATATAAGTTAAAAATAATCCTCCTATTGCATCCAAGATTCCACATGACAAGTTTTTCCCTCCTAAATAAGTTATAAGTAATAACTCATCCAAAAGTAGCCTTAGGGTAAAAGTGTGAGCAATAGAAAATGAAAATGAATGTTCCTCTCTATTGGATTGAAATGGTGACTTATATTTATAGTGGTGAATTATCATAATCCCTCTTGAATATTTAGTCAAAAATATCAAAGAGATTGATTTAGTCCTAAACAAGTTGACTAACCTCAAACTAGATTAGTTAGGTTAACCTAGTTATGAAACATGAAATAGAATGTTTGGAACTACATTGAATTGATTGATATAGTTGGGATAGGATGGGTAATGATTAGAACTACATCAAACAAGATGACATAGTAGTAAAATATAGGTCTTTTTTAGTTAGATGATGCAAGATGGTGGGATATATCTTAGGGGATAAAATTTGGGGAAGCTAGAATGGATATAGAAATGATAAATAAACAACAATGTCTCCAATAAATCACCATATGCCTTCCCACCCCTTTCTTAATGCACCATTTAAGTTGTGCACTTATAGATATTAAAACCTGACAGGTTGTTACAAGAGAGAAATCATTAGTGAATGATAAAGTTTTAAAATATTGTGTGTATACATATGCCCACCTAAAGCTCATCACATGTCACCAAAGTGTAATGAGTGATGGTGTTTCAAGAAATAACATAGTAATTTAGTAACTAAGTGAACAAAATTTAGTATAAATTAGAAAATAATTGAAAGTAATAACTATAAATACATACCTTTTACTTACCTTGTTTTTATTGAAAAGAAGTTGCAAGTGTAGCAGATTAAAATTTGATAGGCTGTTACAAGAGAGATATCATTAGTAAATGATAAAGTTTTAAAATATTGTGTGTATACATATGCCCACCTGAAGCTCATCATATGTCACCAAAGTGTAATGAGGGATGGT
This sequence comes from Torreya grandis, assembly GCA_037957365.1. Classification (NCBI taxonomy): domain Eukaryota; kingdom Viridiplantae; phylum Streptophyta; class Pinopsida; order Cupressales; family Taxaceae; genus Torreya; species Torreya grandis. Next base: position 789,848 of record JARHVA010006350.1, read on the forward strand.
GTTTTGGGAAATAACATAGTAATTGAGTAACTAAGTGAACAAAATGTAGTAGAAAGTAGAAAATAATTGAAAGTAAAACAATTATAAATACATATCTTTTATTTACCTTGTTTTCATTGAAAATAAGTTTTATATGTAGAATATGATGATAGGAACCTAGATTGTAGAGTAGAAGGCAAACCTAAAAATAAGAAAAAATCCAATTTTTTTGAAAAAAACATTGTTAAAACTAAAAAAATTATCTATCTTACCAATATTCTAAGGCTCCTTTCAATTTGTGAAAATGTCCTATAATAAAAAATATATGATCAAAATACATAATTTATTGATAAATAAACGAGGGCTAAAAATTCAAAAAAATACTATAAAGGGAAAATTATTATTTATTTACACATTTGCTAATTTTGGAAACCAAAGCTTATTGTATCTAGATCTATCATATTGATAGACAATGGCCCACACACATAGAGTTAGATGAGATAGTGAACACATGTTAGTTATGGATAGTGTGGTATAGGTATGGGGTGCATTAATTTTGAATGTTTAGCATTTTGGATAAAATGGAGTAGATTAGTAAAAGCATGCACAAGGTCAAATTCATGTAATAGAATTTACCTCGACAAGTGTAGGTTTAGAGTTAAAAAATAGGATAGGAAATAGGTAGGGGATTAAAATTGAAAATGTAGGTTAAGGGAATTTATTATGGCCCAGTGAAAAATTACCACATAGTCTAAATGGTATCGACCACACTAATATAGTTGAAAATCAAGGATAGTTAAAACATGTTGATACCATCTAAGTTGACCAATGTAGTTGAACCACTTTTGGCTGATGTTGTGGAACATGGTGAAAATAGTAAAAAATAGTAGAATGGTCAATGATGTGTGTTCTATCCAATGACATCACAAATTAGCCTAGATGATATAGTTAAACATATGGTTAATGGTGTGTAAATTTTTAAGAATATGGATGATGGTGTGTATTAGTTTGATGTAGTATAGTAAAAATTTCAATACAGTAGGTCACAGGTGATATAATGTTGAATTATATATGGTTGATGTAGTAAGATACATGGCTGATATAGTTTAGAAAATAAGATGGCTGATGTAGTAAGGTAAATGGTTGATAAAGTAGTTATTTTGAAATAAAAAATGGTTTATGATTTTTATGTCTAGATTATTTTAATATTTGGATAGATCCCTAGTTTTTGCTCTATCTTTTGATGTTTTACATAGGCTTCAGAGATTATGGAGACTACTATATGTTATAAGGTTTTTGAATTTACTAGAGTGGTTACCTACATTTGATCATGCTTGTTTGAATATGATTAGATTTGGTGGGATTATGGAGATGAAGTGGATCCATCTCAATGTAGATTTAGTCACCATGTTTTTAGGATCATGGGGAGACTAACTAATACCTTCTAGTGGGTGGTGGATGTGGTTACCATCAAGGTGGGGATTATGTTGGAGGATGTTCATGCTCTCCTAGGCTTACCTATTATGGGCACACTTTTGGTGTGAAATACCCTAGATTATTATTATGATAGAAAGGTTTTATCTTTGTGGGCTATGGGGTCAAAGAGGTATGACAAGTGAAGATTATGAAAAAAATTATTTTAAGTATATTTATCAACCATTCTAGATATCCATAAAATTATTATTGGAATTATGATAGCTTGAGTGATTTATCATAATTCAAATCATAGGTTCCATTATATATTATAGACTTGTGTTAATCTATGTTAGATCATGGCACATTATATGATTTAGGTTCAATTATTTTGGTGTAGTTAGTGAAATATTTGTATAACATTTTATCAAGAGTCTAGTAGACTATGGACCCTATTATTCTTTTGGGGGGCTATATTTATGAGTGTTTCCCTATGTATAGACTATTAGGGTTGCCCCATGTCATGGATGATTGCTTCCCATGAGTGAAAATATGTGCATAAGTTCATAATTTATGGGTGTTTTCCCATGCTCTAGTATTATAGATAGTTTAACATGGGTAGATCATATATAAATCATATGTGGACACTATGGATGCTTGGACATCATGTCCATATATTAGATATGAACATGCATGATTAAGGATCATTGGGCACTATATGTGGTGGATAAATCCTTAATAATGTTATCATATACTAGTTTAGTTTGGAATACCACACCAAACAAAATCTCTACTAGTCATAACATATTAGGCTTTTTATGTGAGGGAGCGGCATGGTGTGGGTAGTCAATGGGTACTAGCTAAGGTACTAGTCATATGGTCTTATCATCCCATGGAAAAGTAATGGTAGTGGATGCAATAGTGAGGGGAGTATGATATAAGAGTATGAGTATAGGTAGTTTAATGATATCAATAGTAGGTAGAGGCATGGCCACCACTAATGGTATGGTTATGGAGGCATCGATAGGTACAATTTTAGCCCTAGAAATATCCACAATTTTAGTTACATTATGGGAATCCTATAGCTTAACTACCTCTTAGATGGATGATAGTGGGACATATACATAGTATATAATGACATGTGAGCATCATTCATCCATGGAATTAGAGATTCTTTGCACCTCCTTAGAGGTATGATACCAAATAAGTGTTAGGCATTTAATCTGATGGTTTTATTATGGGTGAGTAAAATGTGTTTATGTTGATTTCTTACTTGGATATATAGAGATATATGCTAGATATATGTATGAGGTTTTAGATTACATATGAAATCTAATGTTATTTTGGTTTGCATTTTGCATATGCTATTGAAAATAAGGCTTGATGGATGATTATGGTGGAGACTACCCACCATGACATTTGGATGGTTTGTTGCTATAGAATAATACTATGTAGTTGATGAATCCATTGGTGCCTTCAATCTAGGATTATGATAACTAGATTAGTTAGTCCAGGAGACTTCCCAAGAGATGAAAATTATCAAATGGAACTCAGAATATAGCACCACTAGGATTTGGGTAGGGAGAGATATAGGTATGTTAGGCACTAGATCAAGAGATATCCACTCATTTTGCTACAATTATCGATGTATCAAAATTATAGCCCCGCATAGCCAATCTAAAGGGGTAGGTGTATGTTTTATGATAATGGACGTAATCACTACAATAGAATATACATAAAGGGTAGCCTCAGGCATCTATGGGTAGTGTACTACATCCTCTATTGGATAGACATAATGAACCTTAACCTTAGATCTATTTTTTTACTACGTATCATTTTTTATTATGATGTATATAAATTTTTGAGCTATGTATATATATGGAGAGATATGTATTTTAATATGACTCATGTATTTTTCATATGCATGTATTTTATTTATATAATAGTTTATTGTGGTTTATTATTTTATATTATTTTCTATAAAATGTGATAAAATGCATGGTTTAAAATAATGATAAATGTAAAATGACAAAAAATTGTAAGTAGATAGAAATTTGAAAAATAAAAGTAAATGGTAAAAATTAATTTAAAACACATGAAAAAATATGAGACATGTAAAACACCATAAGTAAATGAAATAAATAAATGATAAATTTCAATCAAATATGTAAATGTGATAATCATTAGATGATCAATAATTCCAACCAAAAAATAATAAATAATAAATGAAAATAGGGAGAAGATCTAGATGAGTAAAAAAATCAAACTTAATGCTTGTGCTAGCATGTTATTTAAGAAACTATGACCATGTAATGACATGTGAATGATGGGAATAAAGTGGTTTAAATGTGTTTATGTGTAAATCCTAATACTATCTAATGCCTTATGCTACAACTCAAAAACTGAGCCAATAGGTAAGATAAGGTGGATATTTATGAGGAAAACATGGTATTATACAAGGTCTTACACTACAACTCACAAAAGGAATACCAAGAGGCATAAAAGTGATCCAGTATGTGATTATCTATAATAAATATCCATCGAGGGGAATATTATGGATAATAATGTGTGAATAAGGAGTGTGAGGTAACATATTGGTTATATTTAAATCCTTTGCAATGATGAGACACACTAGAAAAGTGTACAAGAGCTAAAATTTGTTGACATCAAAGACCTAAGACACTTCGATTAGAAACACAAATATTGGGATAAAATTAATGTATATCATTCCATGAAAGGATTTTATGAAAAAAATAAGTGGACATACCTTCCCAAAATGTGTTCCCCATTATTTAGGACCCCTTTATAGATTTGTCAATCTATTATGAATATTGGGTACTTTTGTGAGAAAGTAGGTGGAACTTTATGATAAAATGTTGGTGTATTTTAGTGGAAGAATAAAATATAAAATATTTTAAAAACAAATGATGTAAATAATAAACCATAAGGAGAAGAATAATAAATTGTCCTCCAAATGAGACCATAAAAATATATTTCAATAAATAAATGGCTTACTTTCTCCTTCGCACACTTGCCTAAATAGGATTTTTAACTTCTCTCCTCACTCTATGGCTTATTCACTTGTCTCTTTTTCTTTATTTTGATTTTTATACTTCATGATTTTCTCTCCCTTTTACATAACTGACATTTTGTAAATAATTAATTTCTAATTACCAATGCTAAAACTCACCTAGACCAAATAGGTGTCTCACCCCGAGATACACAAAGACCTTAATAAATATTTTTTTTACAAATTAAATTGAATTAAAAATTCATTTGAGAAAATAAATTACTTATAACTAACTACTTGATCTCAATGGCCTCTTGTTGGAGTCCCTACTCTTCTACAAGCCCAAATACATTTTGATCTTACAAAGCTATAATTTTTTTTTCAAACCTCCTTCAATATGGAAAAAAAATACATGTGATCATCATATTACCCTGCTTGGGTGAATGAATCCATAATGATTTAAAAAACATATAAAATAAGGTGAAGTGTAGCCTCTCATGATATACTCTTTGTATCTCATCTAACTCTTATGATAAATAACTCTACTACACCTATTTAATGGAACTTTGAATTCATATTAGGTATATATTGTCACCAAATATTTCACCCTAGACTAAGTTGTTCATGATTCTTCTATATTTGAGAAACATGGGAACATTTCAAGGTATGTGGGTGTACCTATATTAGAAATAAGCCTCTATATTTAAGGGCTAGATCCCTGAATGTATTGTGCAACGATTATCACTTAAACTACTACTTACTTATGTGGAAAAGAATTAGAGAATGCATAAATTGAAATCTAAAAGAGGTGATGCACTGAAATGTATTCCATGTGACCATCATATTTATACCATGATGAAACAAGGCATAAAAACTAGTATCTAAGTCTTAATGGGTTATAACATGATCATTTAAATATAGATGTGAGATGTGAACAACAACACAAGGAAAATGAACTAGAGGGTAGATTGTACAATTCAAAGACAATTGTACACTTGAAAAAGATTTACACACTAGATTACACTCTAAATGACTTTTTAGACTAGGAAATCTTTCTCAAATATGAAAGGATAAGGGAAGGATAGATAATTATCACTTCTCATCACCATACATCACTTGTAGACTTAGACAGTTGTTAAAAACATAGAAACAAACTTGCATTAATGTTCAAAGGAAAAATATGACATTAGTCTAGTAGGGTTTCACCATATATGGTGTGTCCTTTTAAAATGTCTAAAATGGTAGCTACATATAGAATTTAAGAGAGATAAGTAGGAAAAAATAAGTCCTAAGGGGAATCGAATGAGTTAAACCTCATTTGAACCATAGTTACAACTACCTCTGCAAGTATGCTTCTTTAGAACTTCTTGATTGATCTGGGTCATCTCAAGTAGTTACAATATTTCATTATTCCTTCATTCATACTCCATACAATTGCAATGATGGGATCAAGTGGTTTCAAGATAATTTCTAGCATTAATGTAGTTATATTAATCAAATCCATCTATTAAAAATTTGTCCTAGTGCTAGTTACTCCTAACTGGTTTGTTGTGGCATGTAAAAGTGGAGAAAAGGGTCCCTTTCATGCAATTAGTTCTATAGATGGAACTATTGAGGTCTATGTGTATGCTTTCATGTCATCCTTACAAAATTTAGCTCTTTTTCCAACTAGATCATGCTCGAACCTGCCCCCATGTTCATAGGTTCACTATAGATGGAAATCCAATCTCAGATTATTGGTTTTCCTATAGTCTTTATATTGATGTAGACCTATAGACTGTATAGTCCTTTTTTTGGATCCAAATAGGTCTAAATATACCCATTATATCTTTGAAAGAGCTAAGAACTCATATATGCATGGACCCTTCTTTAAATAAAGTGAACATAGTCATAAAATGACACTACAACCTTCAAATATTTAAACTGGAGGTCTATTTAAAGCTTTAATGGTATCCCTTCATGTTCTTGATCACTTGACTATAAGTCTATATCCATTTCATGGAATTTAATTGAGATCTAATGGCAGATTGATGATCCCTAAAATCTTACCCTAGTTTAATTTTAGTCATGTGTTTGATCTCTAAGAAGTCCCTTAACTTCTCAACCTTTTATTTCATTGGTCATTGATAATGGCTCATCTTTTTGACATATTGATCCATCTCACACTATTGATCCTATTTGATAAGATTGATCATGAGTCATTGATCCTACCCTTGACTTATCAACCCTATCCAAGATGGTACCATGTTTCAATCATGTATTGGCACTTAGGATTAATTATTAGCTTCAATGTTTGTGCCATGTGGTGCCCCCTCAATCTTCTTAACCTTTTGACTCATCTCACACTATCAGATTAAGATGTATGATGCAACACAAACCATTAGATCTAATGGGATCCATTATTTGAAAACAAATGGCTATTTCATTAGTTTAAATTTTATATCCATGCTCTCATAAAATGATGTTTACACTACTATCATTGATATTCATGAAACCATAAAATTGAATCTCAAAATGGTTTGTTTTACTTGAGATTTATTTAGGCATTTGTGTGGAAGTTTTACTCTGCTAGTTCAACTTTAGTGCTTTATTGCTTGATCTAGAAAGCTTGCACAAACTTAGAACTTTCAAAGGATGATATTGGCATGAAAAAGTCCATATCACTTCAATATTTTGTCTCTCTTAGCTTTCTAAGTGAAGATAAAAAATGCAAAAATGAGCTGGTTAATTCATTTCTAGATGATGTCATGGATGGCCTAGCTCTTTAGACCCAACAAGCTAAACTTTGAAGGCTTAGATCTCAAGATAGAAACCTCATAGAGATATGAAAACTATGGAGCATGATATTAGTACTAAGGACATTGATTATGCATGTTTTTATGGTCACATGATTATTTTTTATCATATTTATAAATTTCACAAGCAAGTTGTTCTATTTTGGTTTCCATGTGACATCTTGATGATGGTCTAGCTTCACAAAGCTTGTTCCTGAGCCACTACTTGATCTTTGAAAGATTAAATGAAATTATTGAGGCATAATAAAACCTATTACATCCCCTAATTACATTGATCACCATGAAGACCTATCACTTGTATATATGACCCTAAAATGACCCCTAAGATATCAAATGGCACAAAGATTGAATCAAACCATGACCAAGACCAGAATGGCATATGAAATGACATAAAATGAGTTACAACATACACCATGAAATTATAAAAATCCCCTATTAAATATTTTAACTATAGGGGGTTGACCCATTTTGGCCTGTGGTAAAAATGTTCAACATTATTAGTGATTTCCCAAGGGTGGCATGCTTTCTATGCCATGACTAGATGCCTAATCTTGTCCATTATAATATGGAGTTATAAGTATACAATTTGGACATATAAAATACCTCTTGACAACACATAATAATGAAAGAAAACAACAATATCAAGACACAAAATAAAAACACAAATGTGATTCAAGAGCACTTATTGGAACACAACACAATAAGAAAGGAAACACACACCTAATCTAATATTTAAAAAATTGACCCTTAGCTCTCAATAATAGGGTTTGAAATGTATCCCATTCATAGGGATAGTAAATTATTTACATTCATTCTTACTAACTAAAAAGATTTTATTTACTTGCACTTGATGATGACTTATGGTCTACTCCATAGGGTATAAAATTTGGCATGTCTCCCTAGTTTTGATATATCTTCATCCCATTTCAATACTATGTCACCTTCTTGAAATGATCTTGGAGTTTACTTCTTATCAAAGGACCTCTTTATTAGTACTTGGTGATGATCCATAGCTTGATTAGCTTTATCTCTATCCTCTTGCAACTCCATTAACTTTGTCAATATCACCTTCATTGGAGTGTTCTAAAGGAACTCTAGTTGGTGTGCTAACTCTAAGGAAGGTAGCTCTTGAGAGATAGGCAACCTAGCTTCCCTTCCATAGATAATCACAAAAGGAAAATTCCTTGTTGACCTCTTGGGAGTTATCCTATCATCCCATAAGGCTATCTTCAATTTGGTGTGTTAAGATCTTTAGTTATGCTTAAAGGTTCTCTTGATGATTTCGATCATATTCTTGTTATTAGATTCATCCAAACCATTACCTTGAGGTTAATAGTTATATGAAGTGCCCAAGAATATGTCATTACTATTTTCCCAATTAGTTGTTTTAGCACCCATAAAATTAATAGCATTATCTAAAATAATAGTAGGAGTGATAAACCTTGTTATGATGCTCTCATAGAACTCTAAGATAACATTCTCATTAGCTTCATTTAATTCTATTACCTCAAACCATCTTGTAAAATAGTTAGTTTTTGTGAGTATCCATTTATGACTAGCACTTGATGGGGGATGTATCATGCCAATTAAATCAAGACCCCATTGCATGAAAGGTTGATTAAATTGGATAGGGTTTAAATGAAGAGTTGCAAGCTTATGATTTACTACAAAGAAAGCACATTTTCTAAACCTTCTCACCCAAGCATGGTAATTCTTGAATAGGTTGGGCCAATAATAACCATCCCTCATGATCTTATTAGTTGTGGTTCTTGGAGAGAAATGACTTCCTACTATCCCATCATAAAACTTCTTGAGTAATACTCTAAACTGATCGTTATTAATGTATATCAATAACACATGATTGATGTCCTTCCTAAAAATAACACCATCCACAAGACAAAAGGTAATATATTACAATATAAATCATCTCTTTTATGATCTATTCATATTATTAGGATACCATTTTGGATAAATCTAATCACATCCTTAGTCCAAATTTGTGGAGGCAATAAACTAGTTGATTGGGAACTATCTTGATTGACTATAGCCTCTTCCTTTGACTCATGAAGATATGAAGTTAGATGTTCACAAAGACATTTACCCCTTACCAATTTTATCACTTTTATATCAACATTATACTCCATTACCTTAGTGATCTGCCCTACCTTCTTTTCACTAAGATATTTTCTCAAAAGAAACTCTTTGGTGCTAGGATGAGAGACCATAACATGAATATTATTATTTTAAACCATATGTCTAAACTTATTTAGTCCTTTTACAAAAACAAGGACTTGTTTCTCCACAAAGGTGTACTTGAATTCATAATATTCTAATCCTTAACTAAATAATGCAATTGGCTACTACACATCCTCATCATTATTTTGCATCAACATGGTTGAGATACTATCAAGATTAGAAAATGAATACAACATGAAGTATTTATTAAAATCAAGATTCAAAAAATTAGCAGCCCTTCTAATTGATTTTTTTATGCCTTTAAAACTGATCTTACCCTCTTTGGTCCAAAAAAAGACTTAGTTCTTCTTAAACATAGCTATGATAGGTTTCACCAAAGATGTAAAACCAGGTATGAAACTTCTTTAACAAATTATCTTTCCCAAGAAAATTTTAAGACATTTATTATGCAAAGGAAATGATAAACCTAAAATAGCTTCTATCCTCTTAGGATCAATAATTAAACCATCCTTAGAAATAATGTCCTAAGAGCTTACCTTCATAAATAGTAAAGATGCACTTCTTTGGATTAAGAGATACTCCATACTTACTACATATTTCAAACACTTGCCTCAAGTTTTTCATGTGTTCATTATCATCTTTATAAAACATTGGTATATCATCTAGATAAACTAATAGCATTTCATTGATCAAACCTTTAAAATCCATGTCAATTGCTCTTTAAAATGTGGTACCATCATTGGATAGACCAAAGGGCATATTTATATAATAAAAATTCCAAAATTTAGTAGTGAAGGTTGTCTTAAAATGATCATCTTCAATGACTAAAATCTGATTATAGATTAAATATCCATCTAGGAGAGAGAAATGTTGAAAACCTAAAACCATTTGCAAAATCTGCTCCATTGAGGGTAGAGGATAATGATATTTGAGTGACACTCTATTAAGATCTATAAATTCCATGCAAATTCTTATCTCCCCATTATTCTTTCTAATAAGCACAAGGTTAGCTACCCATTTTTAATGCTTGATGGGAAATATTATCTTAGATTCAAGGAATTTGGTAAGTTTTAACCTCATGAGTTGCTCAACCTTGGGGTTGATGGGTCTTTACTTATATCTAACTAGTTTAACTCTAGGTTATAACCAAATGGCATGGTGTTATAGGCCAAGATAAAATCCTTTGAGGTACTTATATTCCCAAATAATGATATCATGAAATTATCTACACAACTCAATGAATAATTGGATCTCTAATGTAGAACATACCTTGCCTAGTTTGAGGAGTTTGTCCTTGAAGATCAAGACCCTTTCATTATTATCCTATTTTATATACATGATTGATTTCTCCTTCTTATTTTGATAATTATCATTAAATATAATTTCTAAGGTCACCCAACCCTTAGGGATCTTATTAGTTTTTAGTTGTACAATATGATCACCCAATTGTTCTTGGAGCATCCTTTGATTTTTTGAAGAAAACTCAACCTCATTTTGTAATAATCATGTAATGTGTTTGTCACTATCAAACACTTTCCAAGAAACTTCATTAGCAGTTATAGAAGGTCTAAAATAACCTTAATATTAGACTATTTTCCCTCCTTTTTTATGGCAATTAGAGTATCAAATTGAGATCCTATGGTAGTTAGTTTATCAACATGACTATTCTTCTCCCTTTGGGACTAATTGTATATTGGATGAATTTAAGTCTTCCAAAAAATCCCATACCCTATGCTTGTATGACTTAAGAAAAGGGTTATTGTTAGCAAACACATTTCTCACTTGATGCACAACCAATTCACTATATCCTTATACTTTTAAGTTCTTGATTCCTTTTTTCCTTTCACATTGAAGTTCATGAATCAAACCTTCATACTCAACCACATTACAAGCACAAATAAAATATTTTTTTTATGAAGCATAATAATATTATCTATATAGATGTACCAACATAACACTAGCCCCTACACCAGCTTTAATTTTTGAACCATCAAAAAACATCTCCCATAGTTCATCATCTTCACCCTCTTCCTTGACAAGTAAAGGTGTCAGAACTCCTTGTTTATGTATATAATATACTCCTAGATTAGTTTCCTCCATGAGTAAATAATTATAATGCTCATAAGTGTTAGGAACATATTCATCAAGAAACAACTCTATAATGCCCTCAATATTGGAGGAAATGCCATAATCTAGAATAGAATCCTTTTCATCTTAAACAACATAATTCAAATTATAACTTTTCTTAATGTAAGGTTCAATATGAAACCTTTCAAGGATTTATGTCCTAATTGTAACATTGGACCCATACCTTGTTATAAAGGCCAAGAAATACTAGTCAATTGAGAGATAGCCACCTATCTTGCTTGTGAAGTCCGTTGATAGGAAAATTGCAAAGTGGGTTAGGAGATCAGCCATAACTATGTCTTACAAGATAGGAAAACTAGGACAACATGTAAGAAAACCTTCAAGAATTTTATCATTCCTACTATCTTGGTAGGTGTACCATCTAATTGAATCACCCCTTTGTTATGTGGTTCATATTTCAATCCCATCTTGTTAGCTATAACTTTGGGCATGATAGAAGTAGGAGCTCCACTATCAAGTATGTAATTATGTACCAACTAGTCACCTATAATAAAGATGAGGTAAAATGGTGAAGGTTTCTTAGCCCTAGTGGATAGTTAAAATATGGCACTGGATCATTTTCAAGAGTAACATGTCCATGAATTTGATCTGAGGGTGAGACACTAGTAGGGATAGTAGATAATTGCTTTTATAGGAGCTCTTTTTGACTAGGCATATAAAGAACATCCTAAAGAAAAATGGATATTTCAGTGTTATTTAAAGAATATATAATGTTTAAATAATCCATACCTACTTCCTATTGGGATTTTTTAGGTAGAGAATTACTTGGAACTTGAGGAATAAGAGTCAACCTTACCATATTTTGACCTAATGGAGATGCAAAAGTTTTTAAGACTGCCACACTTATAGCTATGTCTTGTTTCCTTACAAGAGGATTAGATGAGACTATGGGAATAATAATAACCCCTCTTAGATCCTTCCTTTTGTACATTTTATTGTCTATAATAGAGGCTCCTTGATTTAGCACAAAAGTGTCTTTAACCAAAAAATTGGTGAAGATCTCTCCTTGAGGTTGTTAATCCTCATTAACTTATATCATGACCTCATCTTCATTTGATAGGAGGGGAGTAAAAAATCCTTGAGATACTATATCTTGTTATCCATTCTCATTTACCTCCATGAATTGGTCTTTTTATCAATCTTATCCCTATACCAAATTGCTATGAATTGGTACTATCTCTCTTGCATTAGTAGTAGAGTTAGGATTGTATGCATTAGCAGGTCTATTGGGATTAGACTGCCATTGGCCTCTTGCTCTTCCATATTTTTGACTATGATATTACTGATAGGGGTAAGTATTATGATAGGCACCTTGTTGCATATTAGCTTACCTATTTTGAGCCTCTAAGGCCAAAAACTTTGCTTTCCAATCAACATTATTTTTTTCTTGCTTATGAGCCACCTTATTTTTGGTATTTGCATTAGGAATTTGGGCTACATCTGGAGTATTGGTATAAGTATGAGACAATGGAGGAATAGACACCTTAGGAGGTAATATTATATCTTGGATGAAACAATTCTCAACTTTGATAGCAAGATCATATGATTTAGGGAGAGTGGAATCTCCCATAGATTGAAGCATGATAGTAATTATAGTCTTCATGGATTTCAAGTAAGTAGTGAACACAAAGCTTGTAGGTGGTCTCATGGAGGGAGGAAATCTATGCCAAGTCTTTTGAAACCTTTCATTGAAGTCATGTATTATTTATTTTGATCCCCTTTTTATCACATTGAGATGATGTATGAGATAAGCATGGTCACTTTCATTCCCAAATATGGAAGTCAATAACACTCCAAACTCATCCCATGTTGTGATGCATCCACCTTGTACATTCCTATACCAATTAAGAGCCTTCCCTTCAAAGGAAATGGAAAGGAGTATAATGGAAATGTTTTCTCTAACAATATTGTGGAAACTGTAAAAGCTAAAAACATCTATAATGTGCTCACTAGGTGTGACATGACTCTCACCATTAAATGTGGGCACACCTTTCATTACATTAAGAGGAATGACATCATATGCATGAATTTGGATTGGATTATCAATATTGAAGGCATGGAAATCATGAGGTCTAGCCATGTCTTCTTCTTCAAGATATTCAATTTCCTTAGCCTCTTTAACCTCTTCCTCCCTATCAAAATCTACTCATTCTTTAAAGGGAAAATTAGGCTATGGATATTGAATTACAAGAGGAATTTTACGCTAAATGGGTGGGTTAATAGGATTGGATGTTCTAATAATGGATGACCTAGTGAGAACCATGAATTATGAGGGTAGGTTTATAACAAAACAAATGGCCTTGAAATAGATTTACCATGAAGGATTCATCAAATGTTGAGTATCATATCAATTTGTAACTGATTTTGTCAAGACCAACATTCACCTTGACAAGTTGTCTTAAAGACAATGGGTCCCACTAAGCATGCCAAAATTGTTGTCACCAAATATTTCACCCTAGAAGAAATTGTTTAGGCTTATTCTATATTTGGGAAACATGGGAAAATTTCTAGGTATGTGGGTGTACCTATATTGGAAATGAGCCTCCATATTTAAGGGCTAGCTCCCTGAATGTATCGTGTAATGTTTATCACTTAAACTATTGCTTAATTATGGAGAAAAGAGTTAGAGAATTCATAAATTGAACCTACTCTAAAGGAGGTGATGCACCAAAATTTCTTCCATGTAGCCATCATATTTATACCATGATGAAACAAGGCATACAAACTAGTCTCTAAGTCTTAATGGTTTCTAACATGATAATTTCAATGTAGAGGTGAGATGTGAATAGAAACACAAGGCAAATGAACTAGAGGGAAAAATTCACATTCCAAGGAAAATTGTACACTTGAAAAATATTCACACACTAGGCTACACTCTATATGACCTATTAGACTAGGAATTATTTCTCAAATATGAAAGGATAAGAGAAGGAAAGATAGGTAATTATCACTTCTCATCACCATACATCACTTACAAACTCAAAAAATTGTTTAAAACCTAGAAATAGACTTGCATTAATGTTTAAAGGCAAAATATGACATCAGTCTAGTAAGGCCTCACCATATATGGTGTGTCTTTTTACAAAGGCCAAAATGATATCTACTTATAAAATTTGAGAGAGATAAATGGGTAAAGAGAAGTCCCAAGGGGAGTAAAATGAGCTCAACCTCATTTGAATTATAGTTACAACTACCTATACTAGTATGCTTCTTTGAAACTTCCTAATTGATTTAGGTCATCTCAAATAGTTGTAAAAGTTTATTATTCATTCACTCATGCTCCATATGGTTGTAATGATGGGATCAAGTGGTTTCAAGATAAGTTATATCATCAATACAATTATATCAATTAGATCCATATGTTATAAATTTGTCTTAGTGCTATTTGATCCTATTTAGTTTTTCATGGCATGTAAAAGTGAAGACAAGGGTCCCTTTCATGTAGTTGGTTCTGGATCTAGAACTATTGAGGTCTACATGTATGCTTTTGTGGCATCCTTATAAAATCTAGATCTTGTTCTAATTGGATCAGGCTCAAACCCATCCCCATGTTCATATGTTCACTATAGATGGAAAACCAATATTAGAATATTGGTTTTCCTATAGTCTTTATATTGATGCAGACTTATAGACTAAATAGTCCCTTTTTGGGATCTAAATAGGTCTAAATACACCAATTCTATCTTTACAAGAGCCAAGAACTCATATATGCATGGACCCTTTTTTAAATAAACAAAACATAGTCATAAAATGTTGTTGCAACCTTTAAATATTTGAACTAGAGGTTTATTTTAAACTTTAATGACATCCCTTCATGTTCTTGATAACCTAAATACAAGGCTATGTCCACTTCATAGATTTTTATTGAGCTATAATGGTGGATCGATGATCCCTAAAATCTACCCTAATTTAATTTTGGTCATGTGTTCAATCTCCAAGAACTCCCTTCACTTCTTGACCTTTGATTTTATTGGTCATTGATAATGGCTCAGCTTGTTGACATATTGACCCATCTCGTACTATTGATCTTACTTCATACAAATGATCATGAGTCATTAATCTTGCCCTTGACTTGTCAACCCTATCCAAATTAGTACCATGTATCAATCATGCATTGGCACTCAAGATTTACTATTAGTCTATCAGCTTTAGCATTTTTGCCATATGGTGGCCTCTTAAGCTTCTTGACCTTTTGATTCATCTCATACTATCAGATCAAGATGTATGATGCAATGCATATCATTAGATCTATTGAGACCCACTATTTGAAAACTAACAGCTATTTCACAAGATTAAATTTGATTTCCATGCTCCCATCAAATGATATTTTCTTGAACATCATTAACATTTCAATAATCATTAAACTTGAACTCAAAAGGGTTTGTTTTGATTGAGCTTTATTTTGATGTTTGCATAAATGTCTTACTTTACTAGTTTAACTTTAGAGCTTCATAACTTGATCTAAAAAGCTTGTGAAGACTTGGAACTTTTAGAGGATGATCTTGGCATGAAAAACTCCATGTAACTACAATATTTTGTCTCACACAAATTTTTGAGTGAAGATTAAAAAATGCACAAATGAGCTGGTTCATTCATTTTTGGATGACATTTTGGATGGGCTGGTTCCTTAGACTCAACAAGATAAACTTTGAAGGCTTATATCTTGAGAAAGAAGGCTCATCAAGATATGAAACTTGTGGATCATGATCTTTAAACTAAGGACATTTATTTTACATGGTTGGATGGTCATGTGAGGCTTTCTAAGCATATTTATAAATTACATAAGTAAGCTATTCTATTTTGCTTTCCATGTGACATCCTAATGATAGTATAGCTTCACAAATCTTGTTCCTAAGCCAATTATTGATCTTTAAAAGCTCATATTAACTTCTTGAGGCATAATAAAACCTATTCCATTCTCTAACTAAATTTATCACCATGTAGACCTACCACTTGCATATATGACCCTAAAATGACCCCTAAGATATCAAATGGCACAAGGATTAAACGAGACCATGACCAAAAATAGAATGGAATATGAAATGACATCAAATTTAGTTATAACATACACCATGACATTATAAAAATCCCCTATACAATATTTTGACTATAGGGGGTTGACCCATTTTGGCATGTGGTAAAAATGGTCAATAATATGTTCATTGTATAAATTTTTAATGCCATTTACCAAATTTTTGAGTGATTATTCCATTTTAATCCTTATTCAAGGTATTAAAAAAATTCTAATTTATTGGCCTCTCATTTAAATTTCTAAAAAAATCATGATTACAACCATTAATATATCAATGGAATAGATAATGGCATTCCTCCCTCACATGTTGATTAAATGCACATAGAAGGTCATCACTTTAGGAATGTAAAGTAATGGGATTTAGTTTTATTTTAAGACTTAATTTTTATGCTTATCTTACCTTGGATTCAAAAAAAATCGCATATTATACTCATCTTCACCATTTGCATATTACTTATTCTCAACACTATTAATTTTATGACCTAAAGTCTTAGTATACAGATGAACTATTGCCCAATTATTCTTTTAGACATGAATATAATATAATTTAACCAAAACACATCATGCATAACCTTTTGATCCATAGTCATGATATTTGTCACAAGTCCTAGGTGATTTCAAAAAATGTTTAAATACGTTATATGTAGTCACCTTAAATAATCTTATCAAAGATGTTATATAAAATTAAACTAAGTTCCTTAGACAACCCTTACCACCATGATTGAACATCCTAGAATTATTGATACAAATTTAAGGAATACACACTATTTTTTATCCTAGTTAGAAATGAAACATTAGAGATTATCTTCTGTTAGCTTATTCATAACATCTATTCCTTTGATAAGGCACAACCTATCAGATCTAGAAAGGTGACCAAAATATGAGCCACTACATTCCTCCACATTGTATCATATTCTTAATGAATGTATGTAGGTAGATTCCTTGAAAATTCTCTAGAACATTATCATCACATTTTACTCCTTAATAGAAAAACATTGCAATCATGGGGGCCATTTGATGTATATCCAAATAGCTGAATATCCACCAATTTCATAATAAAATAGGTTCTTGAATGTGATCTACACTCTAAAAAATTACCTTATGCCTCAAAAATCCCATATAAATATTTAAATTGAACCAAAAAATAAAGTGTTTGTGCCATTTTTATACAAATTCAGTAGCTTGATTCCATATTTTTATGGTTTGAACTAAAATATACATGCATTATACATTCATTTTTCTATATATCCATAAAAAAATATTTCAAATATTTAGATGTTATAAATATTTCCATGAGCTTAAACATCCTATAATTAAACTTTCATATGATCATAAGTTCTTTAGATACTTTATTTCATGTAAAATCCATAAAAACATTAGATTATTGCATGTCCCATGGAGAACAAAAAAATCTAATGGAAATAAGAGGTTTTGAAACCTCAATATTAAATTGTGAAGAACCTAAGAAGACCATGATGTGGGGGACCAAATATTTTGAACAATAATATATAAAATAAATAAGCTCTAAAATAAATAAATAGACCTATGTACTCTTTAACATTAGCCACATTGTTGGTGTAGTTTAGTGGAAGAGTAAAATACATTAGATTTGCAAACCAAATGATGTAGATAATAAACTAGAAGGAGAGGAATAAAAAATTATCACTAGAATGAGACCATAAAAGATGTATTTTATTTAATAAATGGTTTATTTTCTCCTTTTTCACACAGTTACCTAAATAGGATCTTCAATTTCTCTCCTCACTCTATGGCTTTTTTACTTATATCTTTGTA
Organism: Torreya grandis; assembly: GCA_037957365.1. Classification (NCBI taxonomy): domain Eukaryota; kingdom Viridiplantae; phylum Streptophyta; class Pinopsida; order Cupressales; family Taxaceae; genus Torreya; species Torreya grandis. The sequence goes on from JARHVA010006350.1 coordinate 808,215, forward strand.
TTTATTTTATGTTTTCTACTTCATGCTTTTCTTTATGTGGGTTTTATGCACACCTTAGAGAAGTTTTAAATGAGGTAACATCTAACATCTTAGGATATTTATGGAACCAATTTAAACTCAATGGAATGAGTTATAGGTATGTGGTTAGAACAACTGGGTGGTGGAATAGCAGGTTGAGCCTATCAGTTGTTTAACCAATTGTGGGCAGATGCATGGATTGTAATAAAAAAGTTAATTCAATAGGTGAGTTAGATGGGTGGAAGACTAATCTATGGTGGATATGTATAAAATAAACTTTAAAAAGGAGGAATGGTAAGGTATAAATAAGGTTTATATATCTTTGAAATATAATTTCTTAGTTTGTCTCTTTGGTGGACAAGTATCTTAAGAACTATTGTTTGTTATTTGTAGCTTTTACACACTTAGAAAAAAACATAGTTAAGAGTCTAGGGAAATCATATATAGGATGCTCAATTATCTCAATTGAATATTATTCCTTTTGAGGTTGATGTTGCATGACTTTATACAAGAGATTATAGTCCAGACCAAGAAGTTATTTATGGTAGTTTTAGCTTACACCTAGAATACTATATTTAAGGAGATACTTCTACACACCATGGATTATCAATTAAACTTGTACTATCTATTTAAACAAATGATATTTATTAATCTTAAATAGATAGTGTACATATAATACTAAAAATCATTAATATAGCAACTAGATTCATTTATAACATTGGCATGCATCAAAATTATTGAATCAATATAAACAAAGAAACTTTAAATTCATTAACACAAAAAGGGAAGAATAAAGAACAAACAGTTGCATGACAATCAATTCCTTAATTTCTTCTTGTATATTCAATAAAAAAATTAACATTTTGAAAAGAGGGTTTTACATGTATAAATAAATCTTAGCGAAGGGGTCACCTCATTCTCCAAGCTTAGAACACTTTGTTTACATATTGATAGACTGTGAGATAAGTATTGGCTACATATCAATGTATTAAAATACCTTAGTCATGTAAAATGTGCATGATGATAAAATAATTTAGCTAATTACAATATATATACAACTAGGACTTAACTATTCAATTATAACCATTATACGCAAAATGTATAAAATTAGCCTTTATCTAAATTGGCTTTTGTTTAACTTATCTCAAAACTATCATCATAACTATAATAGTACTAGTGGTTGATGATGTAGTAATTAGAGTAGTACTTGGAGATGCACTGGTGGATTGAACTATTGTTACCATGAGAAATTTAGTATGAGGTGGCACTTATGTAGTCATATTTTTTTGCACTGTAGGTGGAGTTGGTGTAGTTTAACTAATAGGTGGAATTTTTTGGGTTGATTTATTCTTTGCATCTAAGTCCTAACAATGTTTATATGACTTAGCATGTTGTTATCAAATTAGGTTCATATCTAGGAGGTGTGTCCTAGTCACCCTTCTCATCTGCTCCATCAACTTGGCATTTTTTATCTTTGTGGATCAAAATACAACCCTAAATACTTCCACCTCTATCACTTTCTTTCTATCTATGCTCAATTTAGCCTCAATATCTTCTAAGCTAAAACTTTACAAAGTCTAATTGAAGCTATTGGAGGATTGTTTATTCATTTCATCAAATGTGGCTCATGTCACCAGCTTGCCTCTATTATCTTGAATTGTAGTCAATTCCAACTCTATCAAAATTTTATTAGCCTATTTTTCTTAATCCACCTATTGATTCATTATATCCTTATAGAATAATACCCAATCTCGAGCCTCTTATGTTATTATTAGTTCTAAATTCAAAGCATTTGATGTTTTTAATAGGGTCATCAAGTCCAAATGGCTAAATGCCTTATTATAGGTATATGATACTAAGAAATTCAACTTACTATCATCCTCTTTATTGCTTTTACATAATTTGGTTATATTATTGACATGAGGAACCAAATTGACTCTCCAAGAATGAATAGAATGAAGAATCTCATATAACCTAAGAGTTACATCTTGTACATATTTTTCAATGCCTTAGTGAACTCAAATCACTTATTATTACAATCTAAGAGTTTCTAACTCCTCTTCAATCTCTCATCTGGCCATTTTGGTTCCTTCATGTATGGTAAGGATTGATTTTGTATGGATCTCCATATAGGACTTGAGGTCCTCAATATAAAGGGACTAACCCTTTTGTCTATTTTGTCTCTTATTAAGGGAATAAAATTCCTCCCTCTACTCCATGATTAATATTTTTCCCAAGCTATCTTCAATTTTCCTCTTCCTCACCTTTGGTACTGATGCTGTGGCCTTATCAAATAGTGAGCTCACCGTTGGTAGTTTAGTTATCTTTAGATAGGCCTCTTAGAGTTTGAGGCTCCTAATTCCTTATCCTAATTTTTAAAAGTGATATTTAAGGGATTTGAGGGCTGAGGTTTTACTTTTGTATGTTATTTAGGCTCTATCTCAGTTATAGTGGAAGGATTGGGCATTGTTTGCCATATGATATTTGACTAGTCTATGTTTCCATATTATGGAATTGGATGGAAAACAAATATTAGTTACCTCATGAGTGCCATTTTGGTGGTCATCTTTATGATTATGGTGTTTATATTGGGAGAAGGCAAGGGTGAACCCAATTGAGTAGAAAGAGATAGAATTGGAGTGATGAATTGGGCAATCACTGGAATGGATAAAGTTAGTGTTTATGGGGTGGATGTTAATGGAATGAAAACCAAAGGGATGGAAACTACAATAGTGGAGGGTAGAACAAGTGTAGTGGTTGTGGGTAGATTCATATATGGGTAAATGAAAAGTAGACCTACATAAAGTGCCTATTAGGGAATGAATGTAGGCACTAATAGTCAAGGGTAGATTGAAACTATAGGAGAGTACATTAAAGGTAAATGACCTAAAGGGGGTTATGAGGAAAAGAGCCTTGCCATATGGTTCACTTGTAATAAGTATCTTGGCCTTGAGTGCTTGTAGGCTTAATACCCTTGCCCATTTTAGCTCCTCCTCATCCACCTATTATGTTGGAGGGGTCTATGGAATGTCTCCCTTAGGCTTACTTTTATAGGTATTTATTATTTTGCTTCCCTGTGGGATTTTTGCCTATGATGGAAGAGAGGGAGGAATAATGCTTGGTGTTATGGATGAGGAAGTCACTATTTCCTCTTTAATGGAGAAGTGTAATCATATAGCCATATCTTGTTCCCTCTGTGCATTTCCTCATACTTGAGTAATCTCCTCAACTAGCTCTTGCTTGACTTATATTAGTTCAATTATGGAAGATTGAACTAGGAGCACCAATTCCTCTCATGCTTGTGTGGAGGTATGCAATTTTTCTTCTTTGACTTGTTCATCTTGTGCTCTAATGAGTAGTGTTTTTCCTACCAATTACTGTTGGTCTTGGGGTTGTCTTTGAGTTGTTTGGGGATTGTATCCCTCTTCCTCTAGTATCTTTGATTGCCTACCACTCTAAAAATACAAAGATATCCACCCTCTAAGAGGTGGGATTTTGAACTTTGCTTCATTGAGTGTTAGACATGGTTCTACCTATATCACTCTCAATAAGTCCTCACTCAATCCTATAATTTTGGCCCTTTATTTAACCTCTTCATCATCCTTGACATTTAGGAAGAGAAAATCATGATCTATTAGCTCATGTTTGTAGGTGAGGCCAAGGGTATGAATTTTATTTAGACCTTGCCATGAGGATCCTAGTCTTTATGAGGAAGGGTAGGCCATGCATATGCCTTCCTAGCATTACTAGCCTCCTTGAATTATCTATGAATTGTGTATTAAATTTACCTAATTATGATTTTGAATCCATTTAATGTGGCTTTATTATTATTTTTTAATTCTTCATTGATTCCATTCCATATCTGGTATGTTATTTCCTACTCATCTACCTTATCTAGAATAAACTTTAAGAGCTAAAGAATATCTACTTTTTGGTCAACCACCATGATAATTATGTTCCATTAGTCTCCTATATTGTTTACAAGTGTCCAAAAAATGTTGAGGTAAATTTTTGGTAAAGGTTGGTCATGGATGGCCATCGAGACCTAAGGGTAGAGGTCCTCAGTGATCTTAGCTATGTTTCTCACATATGAATATATGTACACAAAAATATAATAGTCATAGATCTTGTTCTTGATGACTTCTGTGTTTGGATACCATAGGACTCAATTACGTGTCTATACATAGTCCCCATAACTGCATCTAATAGATAAGACATCATGTATAAATTTCTACCTAGTGGTATCTTATCCTTATGTAAAATTTGCTCTTAGAGGTGTGCACTGATCACTTCCCCCAAAGCATATGTACACTCTAAGGTACCTAGTAGATATAGTAGGTTACCCACTCTAGGTGCATGAAGTAGATGCTTACATGGCTAAAAATTCTATTTAGTAGTGACATTCCCATGTAGATTCCCATTCTAAAATGGGTGATGGGGATAAGGCTCTTAACACTTTCTTTCAAAGTGAAACTTTACCCATGGAGAATCCATCTCAATAACTCCCACTCCACATTTTTAGACTTATTCCATATAATAATAGTATGTAGATCAAAAGTAACATGTGCAATAGGTAGGCTCAAATACTTATTAAATGCCTCACCTAATATATACATGATAGCAATGTTGTTGTCATCATAATGAAGGTATCCTCCATCCATTATTTTCCATTTGAAGGAGAAGCCACGTAGTAGATCAATGAATGGCATAATGTCCATATTTGTGGTTACATATTTTAGGGCTTCATATTTGAAAGGGAGCAGGTCCTTCATTAGTTAGTTATCTTTAACTATGATGCCTTCTTTGAATGTGAAGGAGCCTAAATTTTATACTACTTCCCATAATGTTGAGTAATTTGGATAACACCCATCAAATGAAATAACATCAAACACAACATCCAAGTACTTTGTAGAATCTTTGATTGAGAACCTGGATGGTGTTTGGTCTCTTTTGTAAGACCTAGATGATTATGCCATGGTGGTTTTGTCAAGTATTAGTATGTTTCATGTCTTTGATAACGATATTTATCACTGAACTAAATTTTGTGAACTAGAAAATTAATTTGATAGTAGTTATGGATTTTGGGATCATTTGAGGCTAAAGTTTACTTGAGCTCAAAGATAAAATGATGTGAACTCAATTGGGGTCTCTATGTACATAGATTTCTTGCAATGATTTCTAGTTCATGCACCATTAATAATTAATGTATATGAGCTCATAAGATTCATTCAATTCAAATTTGACACCCTATCTTAGTGTACAAGACATGTAGGATGTCTTGTCATTTAGGGTTCCCTAGTGTAACCTTTCATCCTTTGCCATGTGTCATTACATAGTCTAGTCAATAAAAGTCAAACTTTGTTTTTAGGCCAAAAGACTCCAAAGCATAGAATGTATTTCAAAAATATGTAATCCAAAGGATTTTATCCCAAAGTTTTTGAAACAAAGTTGCTGATGAGTAAAGTTGTTCAAGGAATTCTTCTAATGAAAATTGTCTGAAATAAATTTTCTAAAGTGAAAGTTTCTGAAACAAAGATCTCTGATGAGAAAGTTTTTGAAGAGAATCTTTCTGAAGTAAATGTTGTTGATGAGAAAATTTCCATATAAAATCTTTTTGAAATAAATTAATTGATAAAATCCTTCCAAAATGAAAGTTCCCAAAATGATAGTTCTCAAATACTAAGTCTCTAAAACAAAGTCACCGATGAGTAAATTTTCTAATGAATAAACTTTGAAGACTTTGTGAAGAAAGGATACCGATGAAAACCTATTGAAGTAACTATTAATGAAGTTAAAATTCTTGAAACAAATCTATTGAATTAAAGTGTTCATTAACCAAACTTGCCAAAGTAGTTTTCTAATGAAATATTTTGAAATAAAGCTTGTCTGTGAGAAATGTTTTGTAGAGAATATTTTCAAAGTAAATATTTTTGAAACAAAGTTGTCAATGAGAAAATTTCAGTATAGAATATTTCCAAAGAGAAATTTATGAGTGAAATATTTTTAGGATAATATTTCCAAAGACGTAATACTTAAAAATAAAATGATCTAAATTTATGTCATAAAAAAGCCATTCTTTCTATCTTTTTCATTAATAGGTTAGTTTGAATAAGTGTTTCCAAATTCAAAATTATACCACAACATGATTCAACATTATAATAATAGGTTTTATATAGATAATAAAAGTATCATATCCCTACAAAAATCATAGGTTCCCCTCTAAGATATTTAATTATATAAAAAAATCACAAAGGGGGTCCCCACTTTTCAAAGAAAAATACAAGGTAGGGCGTGTTAAATACAAAAAAAAGATACTTATAGAAGTGAATACTATAGAGTTTTCAAGAACCCAAAATCCATGGTTTTGAAATCCCAATATCAACCATAAATTTATCCTAAAATAAATGACTAAACTAAAAATGGAAAGAGACTCTTAATAATCGTATGCAACATGTTAGGTTTACTTATACCTTCGATCAATGTATAAAAAGTGTTATTCTTTACCTCTTGTCTCAAGTTTTTAGGCAAAGACATAAGGGTGAGCCATAGGTTACACTTTTATTGGGCATTAGGTGTATATATGGGGAGCTCAACATTGCTCTACTACTAGCCAAGCATCTATAGCCCTGATAGAAATACCTTTGTTAACCTATTCCTCCTTCCTTCATATTTGTCATGATGCATGATGAATTGATATTATTTCATCATGTAGGATTTGAATCCTTTGTTATTTTATTTTGTATTTTTTTATATTATTCTTTTTTTTATTTTTCTTTGTTTTATTTTGAAAAGAGGAAAAAGGTGACCGCAATGAGCTGGTCTTAGTTAACATTTTGGTTTAATCAAAATGTCTTTGTCAACTCCTACCTATGTATATGATTATTAACTTGAACAAATATTAATTTTTTATATGCCCCAAATGAATAAGGAAAGTTTTATAAATTTGCATATAACTATGGGAGAAACTTTCACATACATGATGAAATCATTAGCTTCAAGACACATTCATGGCTAACTTTCTCATTGCTTACCTAGATTAAAAAATTATAAAATAAAGTATGCATTACCCCTTGATATGGGTTAGGTTCAAAACACATTAAACTATGTTTTATTATACCAGTATTGACTAAAATTTGAATAACATGGAATCAAAAGGAAACTATTCTAGAAATCAAGAAATCTACTGAAAGCAAAAAGGGATACTCTAAAAAATGTGAACCAATCTAATAAAATTAAATGACATAAAACATGAAACTAACTAATAAATTAAATATAATTTACTCCTACTTGTATTGGAATGTTTATTGTTACTTAGAGACCTCTCTAGATGGTACATCTATGAAATAATGCTTCAAAAAATGTCCATTGGCTGGATATGTCAGATCGTTACCTTAAAGATATTTCAAATTGAATGCATTAATACCCAAAATTTATTAAATTTGATATGGTCCTATCCATAGTGGGGTAAAATTTCCATCATTCCTTTTTTTCTCATAGAGTTTATCCCATAGAAGCATTAAGTTAGAGATCTTGAATGCTTTGAATTTTAATCTCTTATCGAACCATCTCTTAACCATGTCCTAATGTTTATTGAATTTTTGTAATGCTTTGTCCCTAGGGTCTCCCATTTAAATGATATCCAACAATCTAGACTTTGTTTTTTCGTTGGGCTCTATGCATTCTTTCATAAACTGATATGTTGGTAATTTTAGCATGATTGGGAACACTAGTTATTTCCCATATACCAGTATATATGGTGAGGTTTAAAGGTCCTAATTATACCTAGTCCTATCTACCTAGAGTGCATAATTTAGTAAGTGATTCCACTCCTTTATTCTATCTACAGGTGACTTTTTGATGGTGTCTATGAAGTTGTTATTGGTTGACTCAACAAATTTGTTCCTTTGCAAGAAATGATTTGATGATGATCTAATTTTAATCTAATTATCATGGGCCTAATCAATGAAATCAACTGATTGGAATTATAGCCTATTGTCACAAATAAAAGAGATGTGAGTGATAAACCTAGTTGTGATATGTTTTTCAAGAAAACTTGTCACATCATGGGATCTAGAGTTCTTGGTGGCTATTGCCTTAGTCCATCTAGTGTAATAATCTATATTAGTGAGTAACAACTTGTGTCTAACTAAAGAATTTGGGTTTATAACATTGATGAAGTCTAAGCCCCATTGGGTTAATGACCTACCTTTAATTATAGGATATAACAACATTACTACATGTACTTCTATTTTTTTTTAAACTTGACATTCATGGTACATCCTCACATGGAAGTGTTCATCCTTAAAAACCATTGGCAGTTAATAACCCATCTTGAGTATTTATAGGCTATAGTGTTATCGAATGGATGGTAGTTTCCTATCTTTTGATAGATTTTTTTTAAGATTTCCTAAGCTTCTCCATGTGATACACATATTAGATAAATACCTTCATAATTCTTTTTGTATAACACTCCTTTCCTCATTATGTAATGTGCAACCTTGAGCCTTAAAGCTCTCTTAAGATCTCTTTTGAGTTATTGTGGGAATGCCCCAGTAAGTAGGAATTAAATAATACCTAAATACCAATATTTTTGAGAGACCTATGTCTGGTAAACCTCTTTAATAATGATGTGTGTGTTTGGTTCAATCATCAATTAAAATATGCCTTGTCCCCTAACAATCCTAGTTACTTTGATTTCAATATCAAATTCTTGTAATTTCACCATCTATTTACCTCTATACTCCCCCAATTCATTATGTCTAAGTGTGAGCTTGACCACAGGATCTGACACTATGGAGATATATTTATTCTAAAGAATACAGTGCCTAAATTTTTTGACTACCTTGACGAGAGTGAAGATTGTCTTATCAATTAGGGAATACTTAATCTCTACATATTTCAAGTTATTACTCATAAATGTAATAGTATTTTCACTTTCTTCCCTTTTTTACATAAGTATAACATTAATAGTATGTTATGAGGTGAATGAATATAAGTAAAATTTTTTAGTGAAATTGGGGCTTACCAGCATTGTGGCTTACAAAATAGCCTTCTTTATGTATTATAAGGACTTTTTAGCTTTAGGGACCTACTCTAGTTTGTAATTCTATTTGAGCATCATTTTTAGGGGTCTAAAAATCTCTTCAAATCTTGATATAAATTTCCTTAAAAAAATTATTTTTCCAAAGAATGATTTGAACTCCTTTTTGCTATTTGGAAACATTATTTTTAAAATCCCCTAAATTTTTTTAAGGCCAATAGTGATTCCATCCTTGGTAATTATGTGGCCTATCACTTTGCCTTCAATAATGCCAAGTATACTTTTATTTGGGTTAATCTATACCCCAAACATTCTGAACCTCTTAAAGATAGACTGCAAATGGTCAATATGATCAACTCTATTTTTAGAAAAATAGTGAGATCATCCATATATAATTATACACTTCCTTATCAATCCTTGGAATGCATGATTCATTTATCTCTAAAAATTATCTCTAACATTGATCAACCTAGATGGAATTAACTTATATGCATAGGTCCCCCACTTTATAGTAAATGTTGTTTTCATCTTATCTTCTAATTCGAATAGTACTTGTTTGTAACATGAAAATCCATCCAATAATGACATCATTTAAGAGCCACTCATAATTTGTATTACCTCATCTAAGGAGGGCAAAGGATAATTGTCCTTCTCTAAAGCTTTATTTTTGAATTCAACATAAAGTCTGATCTCACCACTCTTTTTCTTAACTAGAACTAGATTGACCATATAAGTCAAATGTCTAATAGGAAAGACTATCCCAACACTTAGTATCTTTTCCACTTCCATCTGAAATAGTGGCTCCAAAATAATATTGACCAGCCTCTACCTTTGTCTAATTGGTTTATGATTAGTCTTGAGTGGAATTGTATGAGTGATGAATCTAGTATTGAAGACAATTAAGTCATCATAAGTCCATGCAATTACATTTTTATATCTAATAATTAATTCTTTGGGTCTATGTAAGTGTGTAGTTTAAGCTAATATTGATGAATTTTGCATTATTTTCATTACCAACATTTTTTGATCTGAATTCAGATTTATTAACCTTAATATGAATTTGTAATTAAGCTTGAGGATCTATATCAAAGTTCTTTTCTAGGGTGACCATTCCTAATGGGAGGCAATTGTCTTTTAGTTGGGAAATGCCTTCTTCTTTGTATTCTTCATGGCACCTTTGGTTTCTTTCCTCGTCATCAATTATTTGAGATTCAAATTATCTCAAGTTTGTTATAAATTGGACAATTTAATAGTCATTATCAAATACTTGAAAATTTTTAATGTTGTCTGGTACTAAGGGACAATCCCAATTCAATGGGGAACTTCTAGATTTTTTACTCCTATAAGGGTGACAAATTCACTACTAAAGTGGTAGTGAATCAGTGACTCCATTTTGTTCTCTTGGGATAAATAATATATTAAAAGATTCAAATAATTCAATTAAATCCTAGGATATATGCTTCTACTTCTTCAAATATGATAATTTACACTGATATTTATTTCTAACCTAGTTTAACATGAGTTCAAAATCTCTATATACTATCAATTCTTTGACATTGTTCTTGAGGGTGAACTATAATCCTAGAATTAGGGCTTTGTATTCTTCTCAATTATTTGTGTATGGGAATTGGAGCATGTATGTTGCCAATATTTTTTCTCCTTACAGATTGATCAAATCAATGTTGACACCTGATCCTTCTTTAGATCTAGATCCATTGAAATGGAGGGTCCATAATTGGGAAGGGCCCAAAATATCTTCTAGTGTTTCATGCTTCATGTAAAATGTGTAAATTCCAAGACTAGGATATTTATAACTTACCTCTTCATTATCATTATTGTACTTTATAATGGGATGCTTCATTCTTGGCTCTTAATTAATATTGATTGAGTTGTATATGCCACTCCAAGACATCCAAATATGTGAAAAGTCCATGAAAAAATATATATTTCACATTTTTGACCAATCTCTACTCAATAACAACCCATAACCTTTAGGAATATCCACTACTAAGATGTTAATAGTCATTTGTACTCTAGGTTTTGAAGCAACCTAAATTATTATGTCACTCATCTCTCCCAACATAGGCACTACTACTTTATCTAGCTGTGACATAGTCCTCTTGGACGGCTTTGGTGTTAAACAAAGCTTTTGACAAATAAAATTTGGCATCAATATTACTAAAGATTTTGAATTTACAAGGAAATTATGTATATTCTTGCCAAATAATTGAATGGTCAGCAAGAAAAGGGGAACCTCAAGCTTGATTTTGTAGATGAAATTCATGTTGGTTATCTTAGACTTTTCTATAATAGGCTTGCCTATCATGGAATTCCATAAGAGCTCCTTTTGCTCTATGATTTGTGCTAGTTCATGAAGAGTAATGTTATCCTTGATTTTATTCATATCCTCAACAATATTATATCCCCATTTATTTTGTTCCTATCTATGTTAAGGTTGATCATTCCCTTTAGGGAGAGAAGGATTATTGTTAGCCTTGAGATTTAGAAGGATAACTATATTATTAGGAGTATAAGTAGTGAATGGATACCTATTCCTCAACTTATAATTATTCCTATTGAATTGCTATAATTCTCGCACTTCATCAGAATTATCCTCTATGATATTGTCATCTCCATTAGGGAAGGAACACTCAAAAATCTCAAAGACCATAACTAAACTAGAAGGTCTAGATTCATGAGAGATATATGGAGGATTAATCATTTTATATTGTCTGATCATCTCTCTTTGTAAGACTTCAAAGGCTACGTAGAAATATAGTCTAACTCTCCATATTGATATGTATTATGGACCCTGCACCAACTTGGCAAAGTTGTTTCCATGATATGGATCTCTGGTAGCTTATTGGATTTTTGTTGTTCTACATTGTTAATAGGAATATTGAAAGGCCTATTGTATCTCAGAAAGGTAATATTCTGATTTTAATTATGATTATTGGTATTACCCATCCTCTTTTACATATTTATAAAATCATTTCTCAACTTCTAAACCATTTTTTATAAAATCTAATTCAACTTTGTTGGAATCAAAACCCTAAGAAACTATTGAATTGGTGTGAGACTGGTGATGATTCTACTATTGGTTATTTCTTTGTGTATGATTATCCAAGAAATCATAATTATGATTCATTTTCTATTGTTTCAGGGGAGGTAGAGTGTATAACTAGTTCTAATTGAATGTAAGAGCATTCTAGTTTACACATGGAATTGTATTCAAGGATGGAAGTCCACTTTTGAATGTCTAACCTCATAGATTATGAGGGATGAATTATGGATTGAGTTAATTATTGATGTTGATAATAGCTTAGAATGTTAAATATAGTATATTGGTAGCAGTAACTCTTTTCAAGAAAATTTTAGTGATAGGATCTAGGGAATTCTTGTATATTTTGAGCATTAGATTTTCATCTAACTTATATGCAACATTTAATCAAGTGTGCCTCTTTTGTAATCTTGCATTGAAAGCTCAAATGGACTCATTTGGCTCCTTTTTCATGATGGTAAAGATATGATAACTAGAATTGGATTAGTTACCTATCCAAATTATGTAAGGAATGTACTTTGAGACTCATCCCATTAGGTGATGGAATTTTCCTACAAATGAGATACAATCATAAGAAGAATCTTTTAGAGTAAATGTAAAAATCCTACATGCAAAATCCTTATGGATAACATTCATTAATATTAAGGCAACCTTGAAATATTTGATATGTTCTTCACCCATCCTCCCACTTGAGGGGGAAAAAGTAGGTAGATACTTTTTTGGATTCCTTGGTATGTCATGTTGGTCCCTAGAGATAGTAATGGTAGATTTGATTAACTAGGGTTGAGCCATAATAATATTTATAGGTAGGATTTTACTTACATGGGAAGGTGTTTATGTTCTTCTTACCTCAAGGATGATAGGTATGGGTCTAGACCTCCTAGAGTTTGACAATGGTGAAACCAAAAGTCTATCTTGGGCATTAAACCTTATTAATCTCCTAGGTGTCTCTATAATGATGGGTCCTCTATTTATTGGGAAAGCACACAAGTGAGCCCTCCTTCTAGTACCATTTTTTTCTTCTTCTATTGATGTAGGTTTTATGCACACCTCAAAGAAGTTTTAAATGAGGTAGCCTCTAACATTTTTAGATCTCTATGGAACTAAGTTCCATTACAAGGCATGAGTTGTAGGTATGTGGTTAGAAAAACTAGGTGGTGGAATATAAGGTTAAACATGTGGGTTGTTTAAACATGTTTTTGGGTGGATGCATGGATTCTAATAAAAGGAATAAATCACTAGATAGTTTGGATGGGGTGAAGACTAATTTATGGTGGATATATCTTAAAGAAACTTTAAAAAGGAGGAAGGGTAAGGAAAAAATAAGGTTTCTATATTTTGAAATGGAATTTCTTAGTATGTCTCTTTGGTGGATAAGTATGTCAAGAACTAGTGTTTGTTTTTTGCAACTCTTTTGCCCTCATGAATAATCCTAGTTCTGGGGTAATCAAATATAGGATGCTCAATGGTCTAAACTAAATATTGATCCTTTTAAGTCTAATTTTTCATACCTTTATATAATATATTATAGCTCTAACCAAGAAGTTATCTAGGGTAGTTATGGCTTACACATATAATACTATATTGAAGGAGATACTTCTACTCATCTTGGATTATCAAGTTAACTTGTATTCTCTATTTAAATCGATGAAATTTATCAATCTTTGATAGATAATGCACATTTAGGACTAGCATTCATCTATATAATAATCATATTCATCTGTAACATTGACACACATCATAATTATTGAATCAATATAAACAAACAAATTTCAAATTCATTAACACAAAAAGGGAAGAAGAAAGAATAAACATAGTTGCATGATAATCAATTCCTTGATTTCTACCTGTATATTCATTCAAAAAAATTGACCCCTTTAAAAAGAGGGATATACTCTATATATAAATCTTGGGAAGGGGTTACCTCATCCTCCAAACTTAGAAAACTTTGTTTACATATTGATAGACTATGAGATAAGTCTTGGTTACATATCAATGTATTACAAATATCTTAGTCATACAACATGTGTATGAAACCAAAATAATTTAGTTAATTACCATATATATGCAACTAGGATTTAATTATTCAGTTATAAATGTTAAATGCAAAATGTAAAAAATTATCCTTTATCTAAATTTTATCTTGCTTAACTTATCTCAAAACTATCATCAAAACTATAATAGTACTAGTGGTTGATGATGAATTAACTAGAACAATACTTGGAGATGTAATGATGGATTAAATTTTTATTACCATGGGAACTATAGTATGAGGTGGTGTTGATGTGGCCATAGTTGTTGGCACTATAGGTGGAGTTGGTTTAGTGAAACTAGCAGGTGGCATTTATTTTGCTATGCTCTTCTTTACATGTAAGTCTTGGTAATGTTTGTATGGCTTAGTGTGTTGTGATCGCATTAGGTTCATATCTAGGAGGTGTGAACTAATCACCCTACTCATCTACTCCATCAGCTTGACATGTTATATCTTGGTGTCTAAAAATCTAACTCTAAAGACTTCTACCTCTATTTCCTTCTTTCTAGTCATGCTTAATTTGGCCTTAATGTCTTCTAATCTCAAACTTTGTAGAGTTTGATTGAAGTTATTGGAGGCTAATTTAATCATTTGATAAAATGTGGCTTGTATTACCATATTACCTCTATTATATTGAATTGTAGTCAATTCCAACTCTATCAAAATTTTCTCAGCCTATTTCTCTTGCTCATCCAATTTATTCACTAAATCCTTAGAGGATAATACCAAATTTTGAGCCTTCTATGTTCTTATTAATGTTAAATATAAAGCATTTGATGCTTCTAATAGGGTCATCAAGTCTAAATGGATAAATTCCTTATTAGGGGTATATTTAGCTTATTTGTATATTTTGAATAATTTGGCTATATTATTGACATGAGGAGCCAAACTAACTCTCAAAGAATGAATATAATCAATAATCTCATATAAATTAAAAGTTGTATCTTGCACACCTTGATCTATGCCTTAGGGAATCTAAATCACTTTTTTTTATCTCTAAGAGTTTCCAACTCTTCTTTGAGATCTTTTCTAGCCATTTTGGTTTTTTCATGTATGGAAAGGATTGCTTCTATGTGGTTCTCCATATACAACTTGAGGTCCTCAATATAAGGGGATTGAACCTTTTATTTATTCTACCTCTTGACAAGGGACTAAACTTCCTCCCTCTCCTCCATTATTAACGTTTTTCCTAAGCTATCTTCAATTTTCCTCTTCTTCAACCTCTGTATTGATGATGTTTCTTTATCAAATGATAAGCTCACCATTGGTAGTTTATTTATCTTCACATTAGGCCTCTTAGAAGCCAAGGATCCTAATTTATTATCCCAATATAGAAGAGTGAGATTTGAGGGATCTGAGTGTTGAGCTTATACTTTTGCATGCTCTTTAATATCTATCTTAGTTATAGTGGAAGGATTGGGCATTGTTGTCCATATGATCTTTAACCAGTCTATGTTTCCATACTATGGCATTGGATGGACAATATAGACTAGCTACCTCCTAGGTGCTCTTTTGGTGGTTACCACTATGGTTATGGTGGTTGGAGTGGAAGAAGGCAAGGGTGAACCCAACTGGGTAAAAGGAGATACAATTGGAGTGATGGATTAGGTAATGACTAGAATGGGTAAATATAGTGTTGACAAGGTGGATGTTAATGGAATGGAAACTGAAGAGATGGAAATTATAGTAGTGGAGGGTAGATCAAGTGTAGTGGTTATGATCAGATTCATGGATGGGTTCATGAAAAGTAGACTTGAAGATAGTACCTATTGGGGAATGAATATACACACTACTATTTCAATGGAGATTGAAATTATAGGTAAGGAAATTAAAGGGAAAAGGCCTAAAGGGGACATAAACAAAGGGCCCTTACCATATGGTTCACCTTTAATAGGTTCTTTAGCCTTGAGTGTTTATAGGCTTAATACCTTTTCCTATTGTATCTCTTCCTCATCCACCACTTGTTTTGGAGGGGTTTATGGTATTTCTCCATTAGGATTTCTTTGATAAGTTTTTATTGTTATATCTACTTGTGGGACTATTGCCTATGATGGAAGAGTGGGAGGAAAAATTCTTGGTGTTAGGGCTAAGGAAGACACCATTTAATCTTTATTGAAGGAGTTTAAGAATATAATCCAAGCTTATTCCTAATGTGCACTACATTTTGCTTAAGTTAGTTCCTCATCTAGCTCTTGTTTGATTTGTATCAGTTCAACTATGGAAGCTTAAACTGGGAGCATTGGTTCTTCTTTTGCTTGTGTGGAGGTAGGTAGTTATTCTTCTTCAGATTTTTCATCTTGTGATAAAATGAGTGGTACCTCTCTTACCAACTTTTTTTGTCTTGGGGTTAGCCTTGAGCTATTTGGGGATCCTTTCCCCCTTCCTCTAGTAATTATGATTTCTTACTGCTCTAAAAATCTGAAGATCTCCATTCTCTAGGAGGCAAAATTCTAAACTTTAATTTACCAAGTGTAATAAATGGTTCTATCTATATCAATCTCATCAAGTCCTCAATAAATCCTATAGTTGTGGCTCTTTCCTGACCTCTTCACTATCCTTGGCATTTAAGAAGAGAAAATCATGATCCATTTTCTCATTTTTGTAGGCTAGGTGAATGGTATGAATTTTTTTTAGACCTTGACATGAGGATCCCAATCTCTGTGGGTAAGGGTAGTAAATTCATATGCCTTCTTAGTATTGCCAACCTATTTAATTTTTTTGTAAATTATATATTGCATTCACCCAATGGTGATGTGGGATCCATGAAATGTGTCCCTATTCTTTTTTAATTCTTCATCAATGCCATTCCATATTTGGTATGTTATTTCTTGCTCATCTAATTTATCTATAATTAAATTTTGGATCCAAAGAGGATATTCCTTATGTCCAACCACCATGATAACTATGTAATCTAGATAGAGCTAGTAGTCTCCTATGTTATTGGTAAGTGTTTGGTCAATACTAGAGGAGATTCTTGGAAAAGGCTAGCTATGGATGGCCATCCAGACCTGAGGGTAGAGGTCCTTAGTGATCTTGGCTATGTTTATAACATATGAATATATATGCACAAAATTATAATACTCACAAATCCTATTCTTGATTACTTATGTGTTTGGATCCCATACGACTCCATTGTGTCTATACATAGTCCCTATAATTATGTCTAATAGATAAGGCATCATGTATATTTTCCTCCTAGTGGTCTCTTATCCTTAATATAAATTTTTTTCTTAGAGGCATGCACATCGAAGTGTATGTGTACTTTGAGGTACTTAGTATATCTAGTAAGGTACCCACTCCAGGTGTATGAAGTATATTCTCGCATAGCCAAAATGTCTATTTAGCATGACATTCCCATGTGGATTCCCATTCTAAAATAAGTGATGGGGATAGGGCTCTTGACATGTTCTTTCAAAGTAAAAACTACCCCATAGAGAAGCCACCTCAATAATGCTTGTTATGTATTATTGTACTTCTTCCATGTAATAATAGTATGTAGATCAAAAGTAACATTTACAATGGGTAAGATTAAATACCTATTAAATGCCTTACCTAATATATACATGATAGCATTATTGTTTTTGACATAATTAAGGTATCCTCTATCTATTATTGTCCCTTCAAAGAAAAGGTCCTGTAGTAGATCAATGCATGACATAACCTATAGATTTGTGGTTGCATAGTGTAGGGATTGATGTTTGAAAGGGAGTAGGACCTTTACTAGATTTTTATCTTTAGCTATGATGTCTTGTTCAAGTGTGAAAGAGTCTATGTTTTCTACTACTTCACACAACAATTAGTAATTTGGCTACCATCCATTGAAATTAATAACATCAAACACAATGTCCAATTACTCTATATAATCCTTGATTGAGAACTTGGATGATTTTGGGGCTCCTTTGTAAGACCTAGATGATGATTCCATGGTGGTTATATCAAGAACTAGTATGTTACAAGATTTTGATAATGGCGTATATCACTGAACTAAATTTCATGAACTAGAAAATTACTAAGATAGTAGTTAGTGCTTTATGGATCATTTGAATTAGAATTTTATTTGAGCTCTAATATGTAATGATGTGAAACTGATTGGGGGCTTGATGTAAATAGATTTCCTACGTTGATTTCTAGTTCATGAACCATTAATCTTTAACATCTATAAGATCATCAACTTCATTCAATTCAAATTTGACCACCCTTTCCTAATGTGCATGTGATTTATGATGACTTGTCATTCAAGGTGCCTTGGTGTAACCTTTCATCTTTTTCCATGTGTCATTATGTATTCCATTTAATATAAGTCAAACTTTGATTTCAATACAAAAGACTCTAAAACATAGAATGTCATATTTTGGAAATATTTTCTCTAAAAGATTGTATCCCAAAGTTTATGAAACAAATTAATTGATGAGTAAAGTTTATAAAGGAATCCTTTTGATTAAAAGTCTCTAAAACAAAATTTTTGAAGTGAAAATTGCCCACACAAAGCCTCTAGTGAGAAGTTTTTTGAAGAGAATCTTTTCAAAGGGAATGTTGTTGATGAGAAAATTTCCATAGAAAAACTTTTTTGAAACAAATTCATTGATAAAATAATTTCAAAATGAAATTTCCCTATATGATAGTTCTCAAAGACTAAGTCTCCAAAACAAATTCTATGATGAGTAAAGTTGTTAATGAATAATCTCTAAAGACTTCGCAAATAAAGGATACCAATGAAAACATGACAAAGTAACTATTATTGAAGTGAAACTTCATAAAATAAAGCTACATAAGTAAATATTCCACAAACCAAACTTGTCAAAGTAACTTTTTTATGAAATCTTTCAGAAATAAAGCTTGTCAACAAGAAATTTTTCATAGAGATTTTTTTTGAAGAGAATGTTTTCAAAACAAAGTTACCAACTAGAAATTTTCCATAGAGAATATTTCCTAAGATAAATTTCCAAATGAAATCTTCTAAAGAGAATCTTGTTGAATACTGAATACTCCAAAATAAAATAAATCTAAATTCCTATCATAAAAAGCCATTCTTTCCATATTTTTCATTAATAAGTTAGTCTAAATATTTGATTCCAAATGAAAAAGTATACCAAAACATGATTCAACATTATAATCATCAGTATTATATAGATAATACAAGTATTATGACCCTCAAAAACTCATAGGTAACCCTCTAAGATATTTCATTATTTCCAAAAAACAAAAATGGGGTCCCCACTTGTCAAATAAAAATATAGGGTGCTATGTGTTGAATACAACACGAAATGAGATGATAAAAGATGTATTTTATTAAATAAATGGTTTGATATATCCTTATTAAGACACTTGCCTAAATAGGCTCTTCAACTTCTCTCCTCACTCTATGGCTTCTTCACTTGTCTCTTTGTCTTTATTTTGTCTTTTCTACTTCGTGCTTTTCTCTCCTTTTTACACAATTGACATTTTATAAATAATCAACTTCCCTTTACCAAAAACAACATAAAATGAGATATCTTATCCTAGTATACTATCCTAACACACCCCAATGGACATCTAATCTATCATGAGGCCAACTATGGAGTTTGAGCTTCAACTAGAATAGGATGTGTGCCAAAATATCATGTCTCTTGGTGTGATCTATCTTTTAATATTGTAATTAACTTTTTATCATTATATTTTGTCTCTTTTAAGATATGTCTTTATATTTTAAATATTTTTTCTATTTCTCCTCCATACAGATGTGGATAACTAATCATAAGTGTAATAATTGAAAAACACAAGAGATATTACACTTGGTCACTAGAAAAGAGTGCCAAAAGACCATGGTATCAAAATAATCCTATACTTTCCTATAAGTAAGGGTGAAATATCAAAATTGACCTATGTATACCTCAAATGAAGGGAATTAAAAGGTAAGGTGGGGGTTGTAGAATATCCATTCATACAATAAGTGGCACAATGATGGGTATACTTATAATTGATAAATAATATTTAAGGTAGTGTAATGAAAGTGATATAGGAAATGTTAGTATATCCAAGTCACTAGGAGGTTGTATTATCTTACCCAAAAAATAGCATAAATACTTATAAAAGTAGTGATCATCCCAAAAAGAGGGGGAATAAAGATAGATATAGAAATTATCACCAAGAAAAAAAAAATAATAAAGAGGACTTGATGGTATTACTCAAGTTTTAATGTTAAAATAAAGGTTAATAAAAATCAAAACAAAGGAAATGATATTATAAATTATATGTTATAAATGTAAATTAAATGTGAAAAATTAAAGTCCTAAAAATGAAAGAGAATCATGATATGATTGAGATATAAAAAATAAGGCATCATAAATTCTCATAATGATATGTAAATATCAAATCCAATCATATGATAATGTGAACAATAATATGGTATGTCACATAAATATGTGCTCACAAATGCTGACATATATCTTGCAATACATCATCAATAACATCATATAAGTTATATTGTAATTAAAATATAGATCTGATCATGGTCTCATATATATATTTATAGAGAGTCATGCAAGTACTTATTGATGCTAAAGTTCTATAGAAAGGGTAGGAGAATGAGAAGAATAAGTAGGAATGCATGGTGTCTCATGCAAATGATAATCAATGTGAAGAACTTACACTATAATATGGATGATATCTTATGATCTATGAGAATTTTTAGATCTAGGAGAAGGTTTTTCCTTCATCCAATAATTATCTTGATGATGTTGATGTGAAGGTGAATGCGTAGGCCATGGAAAATGATATAAATGTTGGATTACTTTACATATATGTGTATGTGGTATAACACACTAATGCCAAAGGCAATAATATTACCCATACATGGGAATATAATTTTGAGATATATTAGGTGGAAAGTTCTTATGACTAAAGGGATGTGTTGTGTCAGGATAAAACACATCAATATAATATCAAAGTTTTTTATAGTGTTTCAAATTATGCATAGTTGTGCCATGAAAATAATAAGTATGCCTAGGAATAGCTAAATGGGAATATCTAATTTATGTGGTAGGAATAGAGCTCTATGTCTAATATTGTGCTAAGAATCTCTATTATGCTTGATAATATTTGGTCCAAAGAATAGATATATTATGAAACTCACAATTTGGATCATCTTCCCATCATCTAGGTGGATATTAAAGCTTAGGCATGGATAAGACCTCATCAAATATACTTTCATGATATATGAATCTATGAGTATGATCTATCATTTTAATAGATAGCTTTAATAGGGTCATAGTAATATGGATGACATCTCTAGGATACTTCTACTCAAAGGATTAGAAAATGTGGATAACTAGTATGTTCCCATCATGGTATAATCAAGAAGCATACTCCTAAGAGGTTCAGATGTGACTAGAGTATAATAGGAAAAAACTAGTGCCTTCTTCATCACAAACATGTGATCATCAATGGAAGAATAAATAATTTTAGGTGCATTAGAAGAAGGAAGTACACCTACTAAATTAATGGTATGTACATGTAAAGTAAACTCGTAATAATAGTGTAAAGAAGATTGATAACAAATAATTAATGGATCCTTATCTTGAGCATAATTAGCTAATAATGGGTCATTTATGAAATATACATCATTGTAATCAGGTGTATGGAAGTCAATTTGGAAGGCATAAATTACTTTATTAGTCAAATAAGAATGAGGAATTTATTGTTTAGTTCTAATGATGGGAGTGGGAATTTTTTTAGTTAAATTTTAGTGAGATCGAGGTCATAAAGAAGGGGGTAACTAAGTGATAATAATATAAGTGATAGCCAAGGTTTTTATCTTAATATTTATCTCATCACATTCATCATCATCATCATAATCTAATAGGTTAGGAGATATGTTTCCCACAAGTTTAAGGTTTCCATTGTAACCATTATTATAATTGACAAGATAGTTAAATCATTAATATTCATAAAATGGGATGCTAGGTAAATGTTAAAGGTTGGGTATTTTAAAAACATAAATTTATTAGATTTTGTAAGTTCCAAGGATTAGTGTCTCCTTAAATCTTATATATAGCACTATTATCATTAAATTGACACACTAGCATGGAAAATAAGCAATAACTTGAATGTGATATGTTTAAGGTCATCTAGGTAACATGTTATATGAAAGTGGGAAATTAAATACCATGACCTTAACTCTAAACATGATGGGAAGGACCATGATGGGGTTCCAAACATAACCAAGGGGATGCATTTGTCTTATATCATAACCTTGGCATGTAATTTGGGTAGATTTAAGGTTACATTTAGAGCATCCAAAAGTCTTAATGTGGTCAAGGGAGGTGACACAAGTGTTTGACCCTTCATCAATCAAGGTATGGTTGACTTAAATATTGACCATTTGTATTCTAATGAATAAATTAGGATCATCTACATGAATTAATATTTTTTTTGGAATCATATGAGCTTTAAGAATTTAAGCGGAAGAGAAACATTGAATTTTTTGTCAACTTATATGGACAATTCCTCACACTGTTAGAGAATATAATTCTCAAACCCAAACAAGGTGGATTATTTCCCTACAGGTGGAGGTAAATGGATATTAATTTTGAATAAAATTTAAACTAATTTATTACAATGATGATGGTAATTTATCATGAGTTTAATAAAATGAATTTGAGAGGGAAGGTGAGAATGTTTTACGATGGGATCCCACTCATCATATATTGAGAGTATTGAATTGGACTAAGATAAATGTGAATGATATTTAAGTAATTCAGATAATAGAAAAGGTAAATTGCATTTAAATGGATATGAACTATGTTTTTTAGTTTGGATGATGTAATTTGACCAGGTGAATCAAACTACATCAAGCTATTTAGTGTAATTTTTTTCACATGAAAACTATAAACTATTTGTATTGAGTTGGTTGATGCAATAAAAAAAATAAAAAGAAATATAAATAGAATGCATCAAGCTAGCCAATTCAGTGTGTTTGGATCTATGAATAATAGAAAAAATAAAGTGGGTTGATGTAGTTAGTTTGGATTTATCTAGTTATATCGATCTAGATGATGTAGCAATAATAAAAAGATGAAATATAACAAACTGTATCGAGTTGGCCAATATAGTTGGGAATGATTATTAAGATAGATCAAAGTGATCAATATATTTTAAAATATTATGTGTGTGGGTGATTATATTGGTTTTGTAATGAAATTAATTAGATGATTCACAAAAATAGAATTATATATCACAGTATTAAGAATATAATAAGTAGATCCACAACAATAATTGGAAAAAGAGCATAATACTTGAACATTATAAATGATCCAATTCAAGGGGGATAACTTCCAAAATAATGAAATAAGAACATATTTCACAATATGATGATAAAATAATAACCACTACCTTATGTATATACTCTACTTATCCATGGTTATTCCATAGGTTGACCATACCTAGAACATTAATAAATGTAATAACAAAATATGAAGGTATGTTAGCCACACATATCCCTACATGCACTATAGGTTAAGCATGTATCTTTCCCTTCCCCTTAATAATAGTGTTATTTTCAATGATGAATCAAATTAGGATGTTTTTATAGGAATGTTTCATCCTACAATGTTGTATATTCAGAATGTAGGTTCTTGCATTTGATCAAATACTCCTTAATCTATCTAGTCTATAGTTGCTTAGTGCACATTTAAAGGACCTATTCAAGATATAGAATGAATCATAATTATTCATATAGTTATGGTAACTTAATAAAATTATAAACTCTATGTTCAATTACCTTCTTCATGCAAGATACATGGAAAATTAGATGTGTGTGAATGGATGGGGTAATTCCAGTTTGTAAGCCACACTACCAATTTTTTACAAGATATGATAAGGGCCATAATACTTAGGTGATAAATTATTATATTTTTTATGTTATTTAAAATACATCTACTTATATGGTTTTAAATGCAAAAATACCCAATCACTTATGTCAAAATGCTCACTATGGTGTTGAACTACTTATTGTTTCATTATATTTTTTGTCATTGCTAAATGCTCTTATAAACTCAGTAGTACCTCTTATTGATGGTGAATGTATTACTATATATCTAAAGTCTTGGGATGCACCATCAAGGATTAAGTGATGTATGGGGGTTAATACCCATATAATACCACAAATGGAGACATTTTTGAAGAAGTGTTGTTATACCACCATTTGACAAGTGGCAATCAATGAACACATTCATATTATTTCTTAGAAACAAAACAATAAAGATATATTTTTAGACATTTGTTGACTACATCTATTTATCCATAAAATTTAGGATGATACAATGAGCTATGAGCCAAGTAGGTGCCCAAACATGAAAATAATTTGGTCCAAAAATTACTAGTAAATATGGGATCTCGATCACTTACAATGATATTTGGAGTACCATGAATTTTTTAACTATATTGATAAAAGTATAATCTATGATATGGGAAAAAAATGGTTGTGATAAGGAACAAAAATGATAATACTTGGTGAGTCAATCCACAACTACCATGATAACATTTTTACCCTTAGACCATGGTAACCTAGTAATGAAATCCATGAAAACCTACTCCCAACACTCGCTAAGGATAGATAAAGGCTATAAAATACCTATGGTATTGATGGTTTCACCTTTGTTTTGATGACATACCAAGCATTAAACCACATTTTTTTAGACAGTACTCTTGATTCCTTCCCAAAAAAAATCTTGCTTTATTATATGATATGTTGTCAAAAATCTTGAGTGACCTCCCAATGGAGATGCATGAAGTTCCTGAAGGATTTTATTTTTGAGGAGAGAATTCTTACAAAGGTATAATTTATCTTTATACTATAATGCATCCCCTTCCATGTAAGTTTTTATCTTGCCCATAACCCTAATAAATATTTTGAATCAAATCATGATAGCACTGCCATTCTCCCATTTTGATATTTCTTCCTCTAGCCAATCTACTTACCAAATAGTCATTGCGCATAACAATGCCTCAAATAATTCATCCCTCTGGGATAGTGAATTTTCTATCAAATTATATTTTCCTTTATTATAGACCATTTCAAAATCATATCCTAACATTTTAGTAACCCATTTTTATTATTATTCATATGATAATCATTATTATAGAAAGTATTTGAGGATATTTAGTCTTTACCTGAAATTGATGACCCATCAGATAATGTCTCCATTGCTTGACTTCATGTAGAATAGTCATCATCTATTTTTCATAAATTATTTTGAGCATATTTTTTCTATTAATATACACTTTCAAATTCTAGTGTTCTACCTTCTTGCATGAGTAAAACTCCCATGCCATATCTTGATACATCACACTCAATAATAAATATTTTTGAAAAATATGGAGTAGCCAAAAATAGAGTTGTGCATATAGCCATTTTCAACTATTGAAATGCCTTGGTAGTTGAATCAAGCCACTATAAGGAGTATTTATTCAACAAATAGGTGAGTGGGGCTACAATGATACCATAATTTTGACAAACCTATGATAGTAACTAGTTATCCATAGAAATCCTCAAAGGTTCTAGAGGGTCTTGGGAACCTATCACTCCATCATTGCTTGTTTTTTCTAGGATCAACTTTAACTCCTTCATGTGAAACAATATGACCCAAGTAATATACATATTGGACACCACAATAAAATTTGGAAGGTTTGGCATAAAGTTGATGTTTTTATAGAATTGAAAGTACCTATTTCACATACTTCAAATGGTCATCCCAATTTTTATTCTAGATGATAATATCATCAAAAACATCAATATAAAATTTATTAAAATGGCCTGAAAATAGTATTCATCAAACTCTAAAGTGTAGATGGTGCATTTTTAGGCCAAAATCCATGACCATAAATTCATAATGGCCTTCAGGAGTTCTAAAATCTATTTTAGGTATGTCCTCATTGCATATTTTAATTTGATGATATACAAAATGAAGATCTAGCTTGGTAAAATAAATAGCACTATGTAATTAATCTAAAAAATCATCAATGACTGGAGTAGGAAACTTATATTTGATGGTGTACCTATTGAGTTATCTATAGTTTGGACACATCCTCCAAGTGTCATCCTTCTTATGCACTATGACCATAGGGGAGGAATATTAACTTTGACTATGTAGGATGATTCCTTCCTCCAACATCTCATGTACCCTATTTTAAATTTCATGCTTTTGGGCATAGGAATACCTCTAAAGTATGATGTGTGGTGTACTTATTATAATGAGCATGATGGAATGATCATGCATGCATCTTGGAGGAATTCCTTTTAGAATGTGATTAAAAATAATAAAATGGTCATCTATCACCCTTTGCAAGTTAGGATGTGCAGACTCCTCAGTTGGTTGAACCTCTATGGAAAATAAGCATGCCAAAAAACCATTAGTACCTTTTCTAAGAATTTTAATCATCTAACTAGAAATAACTAGTTTTGGTGATTTATCCCATAATCCATGTAGCTCAAAGGTATTGCATTTTTAATGGAACCTCATGAATAGTTCCTAGGTATTTGTCTCAATATTGCCCAAAGTGGTGATCCACTACACTCTCAATACAATGTCATCTCCTCCCCTGGGAATAAAAAACATAGTGGAATATAAACGTAGTCTCCCATAGCAAACATAATTCTATGGAATTTTCCAAAATATTTGACAGTAATTATATCTAAAATCATGACCTAAAATTCTAGAGAAAGGTAAATGAAATAGTTTAAACAAGTAGCCAACTTCCTATTGATGAAGTTATTTGTAATCCCATAGTCAATTAACCTAGCCACTTATTTCTTAAATAAACCCACCACCATAATATTTTGAGGAGTACTAATGCCTAAAAGTGCATGACAAGAAATAGTAGGTTAAGAATATTTAGATTCATCTTTAGGTTCTTCCAAACTTGCCTCTAATT
The DNA here is from genome assembly GCA_037957365.1 of Torreya grandis. Lineage (NCBI taxonomy): Eukaryota > Viridiplantae > Streptophyta > Pinopsida > Cupressales > Taxaceae > Torreya > Torreya grandis. The sequence continues at coordinate 835,275 of JARHVA010006350.1, forward strand.
CCTCATTGTCTTCTTCCTCCTCATCATCACCTTTAATATAAAACAACTTCTTTTCAACACATCGATGTACTTTGCTCCATTTACTATCACAACTAAAAAACAAACCTTTTTCACACTTTTCTTCAAATTTTTGAGGTGTTAATTGGGTAGACTATGAAAATTATAATGATGGGAAGATGTATTCATGAGCATTTGTGAAAGGTATGCATTTTGATCAACTCTTTTTTCTTAACCAAGATTTCCCTTGGTATGGATTTAGATACATTATTGGGATGAAACATGCAAACCTCTAATTGGATGCTAACTTTGAGGCCACCCAAAAATATGTCATTCAAATTTTACTTAGTGATGTCTGTCACACATAAGGAGAGATTCTAAAATTGATGAATGTAATCCTTTATAGTCCTAGTTTGACATAACATGGCTAGTTGGTTGATGTAGTTTTTAGAGACATTATTGTGATACTAGAGCTACAACTCCTAAAAACATATTGACCATGAATTCGGACACCCTTATTTTAATTTTAAGCACATAAATAGTGATACCAAATGAATTTCTCAAGTTTCAAATATAGAGAGGCCATGACCACCTTTTATGAATAGGGAATCTAATGCAGATAAAAGAATTATCAATTTTAGTAATCCATGTGAGTGGATCATTACCATCAAACTTACACAAGTCCACTTTTAGCAATAATGAATTCATACCATGGTTAGCATTGTGATTTTTTGGAGGAGGAGAACTAAACTAGAGTGGTTGAGGGTTATTTTACAATTGTTGAGCTAAAAATCTAGCCAATTTACTAGTGATTTTTTGTAATTGATCCTATAAGCCATTCAGGTCCCATCTTAGCCTCATGAGGCCCCCTTTAACCACATAAAGATAATATTTATACAACATGCACTTTAAATCTAACTTCAGTTGTTGAACTACCTCTAAAATACTTAGATTAGAAGTTTCTAACTCTATGTCATCTTTTGAGTAGATTTAGGCATTTCTTTCCCTTTCTCATGACCATGAGTGTTACGCCCCACCATGCATAAATCCTAGGAAGTTTTTGATCTTAAAAAAAGTATAGATAGATGATATTTTTATGATCACCTCATTGAGATGAATCCAACAATTGATAATGTACATAAGGATGAAAATGTTTGACCTAAAAATGTGTACTAGTAGAATATACCATTGTGATTATCTCACAAAAATGAATCCAATAACTGCTAATTTACATAAGGTTAAAAATTTCTAGACTCTTTTACTATTAATTTTGTTATTTTTTATAAAAAAACCTTACAAATAAAATTATAGTGGAAAAAAATTCAATTCATCCTGGATCACAAGTTTGTTTTTTTTGACCTTCTAGTGCTCAGGATGCAACATCTAAAAATTGTCATAAAGATCTACCCAAATCTAAGCTCTAATACCACTTGTAATGAGATTACTTAGATTATTCATAAAAGTAGAATTATATGTCATATAATTTAGAACACAATACAACAATAATTTTTAAAATATTAGAATACTTGAATATTATGACTAATCCACTTCAAAGGGGAAACCTACGTAGTCATGTAATAAGAATATAATTTGCAATATGATGATAAAATACTAACCACTAATTCCTATACATACTATACTTATACATGGTTATTTCATAAGAAAACCATACTAATAACATTGAGAAATGAAATAAGATAATATGAAGGTATGTAAGCCATAATTTAACCACACATATCCCTAAACATGTTATAGGTTAAGGGTGTAGTAGGGTTGGTTGATTAAGTCATAGGAGATGAGCTGGTATTGACTTCTATATACTCAACATCTATAAAATGATATGGATATGTGTCTTTTATAATTTTGTAAGTATGAAATTTATTATAATTAGAATGTGGATAAGGTTCAATGTAAGATAGTACATGACTCATGTTATTAATTTTGACCACATTTTCATCATTTAAATAATTAGGACCAATTGAGGCTCCCACTGTATTGGAAGAAGGAAGTTGAGTAGCAGTAGGTTGATGCTTTGGAAGTGGCTCTTTATAGATGTCAAGTTGAGCATTAGATTGATTAAGAGCATTATGATTAACTTGAAATCATGGGCTTTAGCTACCTTGTCATAGGCTTGTTGATGTTCATAGATCATGGTTTCATAATCAAAATCGCTACCAAGGATAAACTAAAGATCAAAGTTCCTAAGTTGCAAACATGTTTCATGAAAATATCCTCAACTTGCATGATACCAACAAATTTTTTTTGGATCATACCATTATTTGTTAGGGTGAGTAGGGTTAATTTATCCTTTTTAAGGTTTATGAATACATTTTTTAATTTATACTAGAGAAAGAGGTTTATAAATGTCAACATTATTTACATATGATGATGAAGATGAAAGAGGATTTGAGGTAATTTCCATGAAATGTTGGGAAATATTTTCCTAGTTGGAGCCATCAAAAAGGATGGCATGAATGGTGTGTATATAATCATAAGTTTTTGTAATTCCATCATCAATAACATGTTTGTTTTTATATATCATAAGCATATGAGTTTTTGAGGTAAGTTGGGAAGGCTCAAGCTATCTTATGAGGAAATATTGGTGTTTATCTTGATCAAGGGCTTCCTCCAAATATTTTGGAGAGAGAATCAGGATTCTATATTAGAGTTTAGGATGGATATCACTTTTAAACATTTAGAAGTGTTTGTCTTCTGACATGTTGTGTTTGGATTTGTTAGATAGGCTTTCTAATGCTTAATTAAAGTTTGGGTAGTTTCAAATTTTGCATATTTATAATTAATGAAATGGGATAAACTATTTTCAGGAAGATTATTGGTTTTAAATTCTTGAACCAAAACATTGAATAATTATTTTAAACTATAAATAATATGAGACTTAAGTTTATTTACCAATCTAGAGTATTAGTTGAAAAGGTGTTTACTATAAGTTTGGTAAAAATGAAAGTATTTAGATAAATCCAATCATTTTAAAGGTTATGAAAAGCTTCCAAAATTAAATTAAGATCAACAAATCCATTATATTTGATAGTTGGAGTGATACCCCTATTTCTATGTTTTTAATTTAAGGAATTAATGGTTCATTTTAAATATGCTTAATGAATTTATTAAGAAGTAGGGGTTGGGGAGTAATATTAACATATGAATGTTTAAGGGGGGATGAAGGAATTTATATTTTTGATCCCCATTGAGGTTGTCACAAAAAACTTTACAATTTCAAAATTCAATTTTCCATTTCCATCATTTGATTGAAATTATTATTTTGAAAGGTAGACATTTGATTCATGCCCTATAATAAAATTTGATTAGTATTTAGAGTTTGTTGACTAATGGAGACAACTTGAGATTCACTAGTGGTAGCATTAACATTAGTATTAATGTGAGCACTTTGAGTAAACCCAATATATGAAAGACCTATCATGGTAGTGGTTATACTAGGAATAATATAAGAATATGAAAGATAATAAGTCATGTATTAACTTGCCCCAAATCCTATCAAAATGGTATGTGTAGGTGAAGAGGGGAATCCTATGTGGGGTCCCATCATGAGGTTATAAATTACCATAGGATCATTTCACCTATGTTAAGGGTTTTCATTAATGAATATAATCATTTCAATAGTGCTCAAGATCAATCTCATCCTCAATAATAGGCATGTGTGGGGGATAGGTAAAAATATTGATAGGTTGAGTAATAAGGATTTAATTTAATATATTATTCTAGTAGTAACATGAATATTTATTTTATCTTGGTTGTTGACAATATAAATATTATATTTAGGAGCTTTATGGAAGTTAGTCAAATCCATAATATCATGTTGTGTTATCTACTTAGAGTCATCAAATATATATGTCATGATGTAAGGTTGAAGTGGAAACTAAATCGAGATATCTAAGAAAGATAAAATGTAACTATATATACCAATTCAACAAATTTAAAAAGTTAAAACTATATTAAACAGTTTGATGTAGTTTGCTAATAATAATGCTTGAGATACAGACTGTATCAAATAGTGAAATGTAGTCTGGTGGAAATTTTGTATATAATCTAGAAGTGAACTGTATCAAATTTTTTCATTCTCTTACACATGTGGGAGATAATTAACATATGTTATCGATTTGATCGATACAGTTTGTATTGAGATGATTTGAAGTAATAGGAAATAGACTAGGTCAATCTATTTGATGTAGTCTATATGATAAATATCTAAGAAAGATGGGATAGAACTAAACTATATCAAATTTTTAATGGAGTTTCATAGGAAGAGGGATAATAAATATGGAAATACATTGTGTCTAGTTATTTGATATAATCAAGGATGCAAACATAGGAGAATATATCAAGTTGGTCAATGTAGTTTGCAAACATAAGTAACTATATTGATGTTGGTTGATGTAGTTGCAACACACAAAATAGAACTATATTGACATTGGATAATGAAATATACAAAAAAAGTAAAATATCAAGCATCAAATTGAAAGCTAATTATTTTTTTTCTAACTATTTTTCTAAAAAAAAGATTAGGTAGTTATACTAAAAAGATTTGACTAGTTTTTAGGTTCTTATATATATTGACTCATTCATTGGATAATATCAACCCAATATTTCATAAAAATTAATATGTATTAATTACCATGCCCATATCCTACTAAACTTAATTTTGAGGGTAAAATGAGAGTAACTTCTTGGCACTAATTGATAATTGGTGCACTACATAATTATATGTGTGGATAACTTTCTAAAGATTAATAAATATGGAATCTTAGGAATGTTTTATATGTCATGAGGTACATGGAAACTAAAGTTTATGTTTATATTTTTTAAATGGATACAAGTATTGGGGAAATCCCTTCCTACCACTATGTTTGTAAAAAATAGATGAGAATTATAAATAGAATACCATGTAGCCCTTTATGATAGTAGGTAAGTAGTTTTAAAAATGTTAGAACATAATTTCTAGGTAAATCCAAACAAATAGAAAATAAAGTTAAAAAATAAATGTCAAAAACTAATTCATAATATCTAGTTAATTTAAATAAACAATTTGTTAACTTGAAATGAAATGTGTGATTATATTTTAATAGGAAAATTTAATTCACCTTGTTGATGATTTTGAAAAATTAAAAAAATAGAATTGTATTAGTGCTTGTTGATGTACACATAATAAAAAATTGTATGTAGTAGATCGATATAGTCTATGTAAATTAGAATTATAGATAGAAATATATGGTTAGATCAAACATATCAATATAGTTATTCAAGATAATTACAACTATAAAAATAAATTTAAAAGATTAATATAGTTTATTGGAAATAAATAAAATATAGGACTAAGTCAAATAGTTAATTGTAGTTAATTAAAAAGGAATAGTACTACAAAATGTAATTAGCTGAATTGATATAGTTTACTAGAAACAATTTTAGACATCAATAAAAATGTAAATACATAACTAGTTTGGACAAATAAATCTAGTTGACTATAAAAGTGAGTCTATGATAGAACTATATCGGTTGGTTTAATACAATTTGTTAGATATGTAGTTAAATAGAACTAAATTAACTAGGTTGATGTAGTTAGTAAAAATGCAGGTTTTTGAATAAAATAGTGTCATGTTGGCTAAAATAGTTCATTGAGAAATACACAAATATATAACTACTTTTCATTGTTCATATAGTTTTATGTAGTTAAAATTATGTCTAAGTTATATCTATCTATTCAATATAGTTCATTGACAAAAAGTAATTGAATCAAATTTTTTAATACATTTCATTATAGAGGTGAAAGCAATGATTAGTTTCATGTTAGGTTCACCAAAATGTATGCAATGAGCTTGGATTGACCTAAAACTATTTTATCTAAATATCTAGACTCAGATAAGGTAAATCAAGTATATCACATTGATACTTAATAAAATTTGGATATTACAAAATGGGTCCACTAAACCTAGTAAGGGGATCACCTACAACACAATATCAAGAAAAAGGGTTCCAATGCCTCTAAGAAATCAACACAATGAAAAATACCTAACTAGCTTTCTATTTATAAAGTAATAAAATATTGAAATCAATCAATGTAAGTAATGGGAATCATTAGAAACATATTAAAATGGGAAAGGATCCATGGTAGACAAATCAAGGCCTAGGCTACCTAAAGTGGAAAAATAGAAAATATGAAAAATACTATAGACACACTAAGTTTAAGTGTAGATATAATTCAAATAAGGAGACATACATTCATTAACCAAGTAATTATCCAACTTATATCTATCAAAATGAGAGAGTTAAGGCTAGAATATACTTACCTTGAACAAGACCTATTGAGCCTCAATATCCCCTTGGCTAATGGTGCTTTACAATATATTGTTATGGTTGTAAGGATCTTAATATATTATAAATCTCTAAGATAAAATGACTCCTCCTACTGCATACAAGGTTTCACAAATCAATATTTTTCCTCTAAGATAATATCTAAGTAATAACTCTTCTAAAAGTAGACTTATGATAGAATTGTGAGAAATAACAATTAAAAATTAATGTTCCTCTCTATTGTATTAAAATGGTGACTGATATTTATAGTGGTGAATGATCCTAGTCCATATTAGACATTTATCCAAAATATCAACTAGCTCAATTTAGTCCTAAATAGGTTGACTAACCTTGAACTACATTTGTCAGGTTGACCTAGTTGTCAATCATGTGCCAAAATGTTTAGAATTACATCAATCTAACCAATGTAGTTTATATGGGATGGGTAATGATTATTTACATCAAACAAGCTAACATAATAGTATAATATAGTTCTTGATTAGTTATAGGATGCAAGATGAAAGGAGATACCTTAGGGGATAAAATTTGGAGAAGCTATAATGGATATAGGAATGATATATAAATAACATTATCTCTCACAAATCACCATTGTTCTACCCACATATTTGCTAGTACACCCTTTAAGGCATCACTCCAAGAGATTTAAACTTGACTAGTTTTTATAAGAGATAAATCATTAGTAAATGATAAACTTTAAAAATATTTTGTGTATACACTAAGTCTTTTTCAATGATATATTTAGAGTTTGGGCATAAAAAATTTAGATTTTGGGCATAGATTACTTCAGATTGGGATAGGTTTACATATATTAGTATAGGTTTTACACATATTATGATATATTTGGAACAAATTGGGGGCATATATAGGGCATATTTCAAATATTTCATAGGAATATGAATTACACGTTTTATGATATTATTACATAGTTTACATGACTTAATTTACATATGTTATTATATTTGGAGAATGCATGAATAGTTTTCAAATATCAATATATTTTGAGATAGGTTATATTACTCAGATTAATATATTATGGGAATATGTGGCACATTATACATAAAAAATTACTCAATTTTAATTTTATACTCATATTGAATTATATAATCCATTTATAGTACATGATTCAAAAAATGTACTCAAATTCATATTCTTAGACTCTTAAATACTTAGATTTAATTAGAACTCATGATGGTTCCCATTCTCAAAAATATAATGAGTAGAGTGGTCAATCTTCTACATTACATAACTTATAAAAACTGCTCCATCTCTAATTAGAGTTCGAGCATATTCATCTCAACCTATGATTTTAACACTAGCATATTTAATGGGCATGATAAACCCATCTCCATTATCACTAGAAGGAAACTTTATTTACACACATATGCATGTATTAATTAATTATTATTTAAATTTAAGATATATTCAATGTTTTTACTTCATATTTTATATCATATGTTAAAAATAGTTTATACATGTTTTACATGGAGCAAGTCTCAACACTCAACACCTACCTATACACACCCATTGTGGTTACACACAAGTATCACCTTTTATCCTTTTAATCCAATAATTCCATTAATATAATAAATGGGGGGTATATAGACACTCACATTTGGTATTAGACACTTAAAAATTTTAGTTTTGACCAATAATTGGTAAAATTTACTTACACACATAACTATCTCTTACTCACACTCTCCTAACTATTCACTCATCTACGGGCCCAACCATCTTAAGATTTTATTGCTAATATACATGGATTCCCTAGTATCTACCTAAATAAATTATTATCTCATTCATATTATCTCCTAAATTCATATCACTATTTATTACTTCTTGTATGTTTACAATCTTCTTTAGACAACTCCAATCTTTCGAATCCATCGACCTAGTTTGAATCTATCTACACCATTTAACTTTTATTTTATAGATTTTTAATTCTTACTATGGGTCAAAATATATATTATTAATGTTGTTAAAAATGTAAATAACCCAAAGAGTTGTCTATTTATTAAATTCAATCCTAGCCCTATTCCTATCTAATGGCCACTCAAAATAAATAGTAAAATCAAGAATACATATGCACATTGAGATAAATTACCCTAAATCTTCCAAATATAAAACCCATCAAATGAGAATGCTCTAATCCAAGTATATATTCTATTACATTTTAAAAATCACATGTTTTCAAGTGTCTAAATCCATACTCAATATTACATTGCATGTTATCCTTACATTAATTTCACACATTCATCTAAGTGGGAGAACTATGTATAGTTTGAGCCTTCTTTAGAGTTTTAAAACATAGATACCACTTAACTCATAAGGATTGATTTGGGTCATCTCAACCCATCCCACTAACCAATTTTAATAAGAAAACCTAGTGTTAAAAGTGAGACTAGGGTTTTGAAGCAAGTAAAAGGAGAATAAAACTATCTCCATATGACCAAAGTTATCTAAATGCATAGGAATAACTTATAGGAATAGATATAAATTATCATAAACATTCATAGATCTCATAGATAGTTCTAGTCCTTATTATATGGCTATACCCTTCCACAAGCATCTAAGAAGCATTGGACCCATCCCAACAATCATAAGAACTCTATTTCCAAATTTGAGTAATTACAGACCCATTTTAGACCTCTCTTTATGACTATATCATATCAAAGATGATACCATTATCTTAATTAGATAAATACTCAATTACTTTCATGTTTCTATAATAGTAAAACTTAATAAATTATCAATACACTACTAGTTACACTCAGATTTTTATGTGGATTATTACATCTTATATAGTCTAAATATTCTATAATTTTGTCATGTTTATATAATTTAAATCAACAATTAAATTAAACATATTTTTGAACCTATTATTTATCTATAAGATATAAAACCTTAGATACATTTAGGGTTTCATCTTTCTACCCTAGGGTTTCATATTTATATATTTACACCTAATTTGTAGATATGACTTATGATTTAGCCTCATAATATCTTTTTCTATTATGGTTTCAATATTTAAAACCCTAGATTTCACTATTATTCATTTGATCACATCAAATCCCTAGGTTTATTTTAGATTTTTCCCTCTACCTACTTATAATTTCGTATTTTAATGTTAAAGTTTCAAAATCTGATGTTTTGTTTCTAATTCACATAATTAAATCAAGGCTATAGTGTGTGTGTGTGTGTGTGTGTGTGTGTGTGTGTGTGTGTGTGTGTGTGTGTGTGTGTGTGTGTGTGTGTGTGTGTGTGTGTGTGATTTATATTTTCTCATTCAGATTTATGCTAGTTATAAATACATGTTATTGGCATGAAATATGTAACATTATGAAATTCATGTAATGATACAAATCAAACTCAAGTGCAACATAGCTAAGGATGAAATTAATGATGAATAATATGTAACCCTCCTTATCAAATCATATATTTCAAATATGTCCAATCACTACTATATGTAAAATGAAACAAATGACTCCTTTCCTTACTCCTTCCCATGGACCTCAAGGTTTTGATCTCTACCATCCCACTCCCATTATTCACTGTAGGCTTATATTGGATTTCTTGGTCCATATCCATATGAAGAGGTAAGGTGACCCATCATGTATGACATAATGAAGGTATTTAAACTATCCCTCCTTATCACCCTCCACCTCCCATGAGTTCATCTAATTGAAATAAAGGGCATGATATCATTGATCAACTTAAGAACACCCAAACTAATATTTCCATGTTATAACTACTCAAGAGGTTAACTATATCCAAATATATCATATATGTAGCTTTATGTGATGCAACTTTAACAAATGATGTGTAACTTCATTACTTTGTGTTCATCATCAATACATTGAAGAGTATTAAATGCATGATATCTTTTGACAAATATGACTTGCCTACTCAGCATACTTTAGATCAAAATATCCAATTATTTATTTAGTTTTGAATCTTAAATAAAGGAGTCAAACGTATCTTCATATATAATTTATTAAGATTTAATATATTTAACATCACATTCCTAAAAACATTTGGTGTTAATATGGACTCTATTCAAAAATCATGTAAAACATCAAAGGATTTAAAATTTTCCTAGATAAGCACTAGGATCAATTACTTTAGATACCAAAGTATGCCATAAAACACTATCTGCTATGTTTCATGTAATGTCAAATCACTTGAATTATAACTTAATTAACATAGTTTGAGAAGCATAGTAAGTAACTTTCAAAGAACTTTTTGACTGTTAATGGATCCCACACACGCGCGACTTCAAAATTTGAAGCCGGATGTCATGAATCTGGCGGTTGGTGTGGCTGTGGTTACTGCCATGGGTGGGGCTTCTTCTTTATGTGGGGGGAGGGTTTAGAGTGACCCTAACACAATTTCTTCTGAGGGTAGGGGTTCAATTTCAGTCGTGCATTTTGCTAATGGATCCTCTGCTCCTGGTTCAGGTATTGGTTCTAGGGGAAGGACTTTTGCTAATGTGGCTACTTTTGAAGCTAGATTACATGATGTTATTCCTCACACATCATCTAGGCCTTCTCATGTTTCCCCTGTAAGTGCTTTAAAACCTATTAGGGTAACTCTAGATCCTGAATCAGTTGAAGAAATTTCCCAAATGGCAAAAGAATTTTCCTCTTGTGCTGCTATATTTCATTTCCGTGGCTTTGAGCCCTCTCTTGCAGATCTACATGGCTGGATCTCCAAGTCCTGGATGCCATTTATTGAAAATAAGGTCTAAATCTTCCCATGCACTAAAGGTTTTTTTATAGCATTATTCCATTGCTCTGAGGACAGGAAGATTATTTTGTGCCACAATAATTTTTCTTGGCAGGGTAGATATCCTCTCATGGCCAAACCATGGCATATGGATTTTAATCCTCTTATGAAATCCTTTAACAAGTTCCCTATTTGGGTGCGGCTCCCTTATCTTCCACTACATCTTTAGCACGAGTCAGTTTTTGAAACCATTGGAAATGCTATAGGGGATTTTTTATTTATGGATGGAGATACTTTGAATTATCACCATTTGACTTGCGCACGCTTTTTGGTAGATTTGGATGTTTCTAAAGGCCTTCCTGAGGTGATTTGCCTGGAATCCCCAAAGGGTACCTAGACACAAATGTTGGATTTTGAGGGGATCCCTTTTTGATGCAGGAAGTGCCATCTGACAGGTCATATTGCTGCTCGTTGTGGTGTTAGGAAATCTAAATCCAGATGACCATCTTCTTGGTGGTCTGAGGCTTCCCCTGAACATAACATAATTAATCAACCCATGGAAGCTCTAGCTGTTCCTGAGACTGAAGAAAGTATTCATACTGAGCTGGTGGTTGAGGAGGATTCTTTGGTGAAACATTCTATTGAAGTTCCTATAGAGGCTATGGTTAGTGATCTTCCTGAGCCAATGGTGGAGGTGGCAGTGGTCTCTTCCCCTATTTTGGAGGATCCTTCAAGGAGCCAAACTTTTTTTGGTTCTCATAAGGAATTTGTTGTGGCATCTATGTCCCCTGGGGTCCATGGATCATTGTCTTTTGAGGTATGGAGTGCTGAGGCAACAAATCTAGAGGATGGATGGACAGTAGTTAAGAGGAAGAAGTCTAAGCCTTCGGTCCCCCCTCTAGATATGAACCTTCAGTCATTTAATAAAAATAAAATTCTCAATTCAAAAGGAATATCTGATGTTCCCTTATGCTGACTGGTTTTTTTGGGTTAGTAAACTGGTTGCTTTACTGGTTTGCTGGTTACTGGTCTGGGAGGTTTTTCAAGTTGTTGATCCAGTTTGTTAACTTCTAGATCAGTGTTTTGATAGCAGTTTTATTTGGTCATATCTGCTAGTAACAGGTTCCTGTAAAACTTGGTTTAGTTTTTTTACTGGTAACAAGTTCTTTTAAAACCTAGTCGTGCGTTATGGTTTATCTTTCTGTTTAATGTATAGGGTTTTGGGGCCCCTTCAAAACCTGATTTTACCTTAATTTAAAACTTAATCTTAGATAGACCATGGATACATGCAATATAATCCATAACTTATACTTTACATTGGTGCATAAGGTTTATACATAAGGGACATTTATATACATGTCCTTCATATAATCAACATTTTAAATATTACAAAGCAATAAATCTTATTAATGGATGTAGTCAATAATCAAATTATTTTCAGTCTATTATAATACCTCCATCAAAAATCATAACACTAAAAAGAATATATAAATATGAAATCAAAGATTCAATCAATCATTAAAAAAGGATCCAACTCTACATGAATATATTCAATAAAAGACACACAAGAAGAGAAGATATTATATCTCCATTTAATATTCAATTCATGGAATCTAAATAAGATATGCAAAGAAGAATATGATAGTTATGAATATGAGAATGAAGTTCCAATGAACATAGATGACTATCTTTCTAGTCTTAATTTTTTACTTATTGGTCCGAGAGAATACCAAGGTGATTTACTCTTAGTGAACAAAACTAAATCGAGTAAAGAAAAAACACCCCTTTCAAACACTCATAAGAATACAAATCATAATAATTGTTATAATATAGGTTTAAAAAACATAATTCTATGACAAGTGCTCTGCTAAATAAATTATTTATTGAATCTATCATAATAATAAAATAAGAGGCACAATGCATTACACAATACATTATAGGGGCATACCCAATATTTTTTATATATTCATTAAATAACATAGAGCTCATGGATACATAACCAACCATTAGATTACAAATTACTAGTGCATAAGATAAATTGAGTACCATACTACATATGTTAATTCAAGACATTTGATGACTCTACCGATGACTTGACATAGAACTATGATTATATTATCAACTCATGTAGGAAATTCATTTTTAGCTATCATATAATAATAAGATGTGAAATGAACACTAGTGTGGAATTAGCCCAAAATATTCAAAAGTTTATAGATGAAGGCATTATCACAATGTATTATATTATAAATAAATCTACTAGTAGTGGTTTCTAACATGAACCAATCTAGAGATAAAGAACATAAATATTTCAAGTGTCCATGGTAAGAAATATTGACTATTACAATAGACATTAAAGATGATTATCAGTGATAGATTCATATTAATGAGGAAGAGTACATGAGTATATGTAGTACTACATTATTATATAATTTTGGCAATGACACTAATGAATTACTACATAATATACATTTTTAAAGATTGGTTGAAAATATTATGCTACCAATTTCTTATGATAAACAAATTCTTGATGCATTCATATTAATGGTGTGTTTGAAAACCTATTATGGGATACCCTTGGATATAAATGGTTACAATAGATCTAGGATATTGTGTATATACAAAATAAATACATCACCTTTTTATATGAATTAAATATATTTATGATTTGACATGATGGTAACAATGAGAACCAAAAGTTCAATGCTTCAAGGATAACTAAGAGAATATTATCCCAAAGATAACACATGACTGATCATGCACAATTGATTAAAATACAATGGGTATGTAAAATATTCAAGAAAGATAAAAAGTAAAGGCAAATAAAATTGATGTATAATTATATGGTTACATCTATGGTGATGATTTATGGTCATTTGATGAGATCCCATACCCATATTTAATGAACCTATCATTAGAGTATTCATGTGACTTCCCAAATTCATTGGATTCCATTTTATCCCTCTAAACTTCACATTCTAAAAATTTTAACATATAAAAATATTCAAAAAATAAAAAACCAAGACCTATGCATAATATGTATTACTTGTTTAAATGATTTATTTATGATCTATCATATATGGTAGGTTATATATCTATTTTTATATGCACATATGTTTCACAATATACATGAGTGAGATTCATCTCATACAAGTTTTATATGACATGGCCATATATATATATATATATATATATATGTGTGTGTGTGTGTGTGTGTGTGTGGTTTTCATACAACCAAGAACTACCTTCCTATATTGATGACATTTTTATGCTAAGGGCATCTTGGTACACTTTATAGAGGTTATAGCTTTTTATGACCATTCCATTAATTAGCTCACCTACTTTGCATTTATTACACATGGATTGTTCTTACTCATAATACTTACACTATTCTTTCTCAAAATTTTATATTTAAATATATAAAATTATGGTATGCATTATGTAATCACCTAAAAATGACACTTGATTTCTAAGAGTGCTACTAGAGACCACCTATCCCTAGCTTAGACCTAGACCTATCTTAGGGCCTATTTTAACACTTATCTAGCCTTAGTGTGGGCCATAGGTGTCCCTAGACATCCATAAATTAGTCACACACCCTCATTCTTACATCATATACCTTTTTTCCTTAGGTTCTACCACCTAAACACTAACACTATAATAGGGATAGTAACGCCACATGGTGCCAGTGTCCCAATATTAGTGTTATTTTCCTTTCTCTCTTTTTCGACAAATGAATATATTTTCAAATCCTAGAACACCTAGGGTTAGCCTAGGCATGTTTTAACACCTTAAAAAGAAAAATAATAATATATATACATGATTTCTAGCTCTCTAACCACTAGATGTAAATAAGATGAAAATTAGACATATAAACTTATAACAAGTTGTGCACAATCAAGGTTATCAATCCCTATTCTTCCCTACTTATACATATAACCATCCATAACATTCATAATATTAATTTTATTTTATTTAAAATCTCAATAAAATTCAAAGAACTCAGGTCTACAATCATACTAGCTTCACTTTCACTTGCACTAGCACTTATGTGGGGAGAACTACATCAAGACTGATCCCTCTTCAGAGTATTGGTATGTAGGCAAATACAATCATAGTGGGGTGTTGAGGATATCTAACCCACCTCACTAACAACACACTATACTAATTATATCAACTAGATGCCCCAAAAACATGGAGGATTAAGGTTTTCTCATAGAATCAATCAAAATAGGATTGATAGACCTAGACACAGGTGCACCTAAAAGCTATGAATAGTTATGTAGAAAGGAAAATACTACCAAAATAAGGACATTAGTGCCACATGAAACTACTTTCTAATTAGGGAATGACTATTTAGGAGGGTTTTTGATACTTGGATCCTATTTATGACACTTAGACCAACTTCTACCTTAGTTTTTAGCCTCCATATCATTTGTCTTGGTCATTTTCCAAAGAAGCTATCATTTACATTATTTATTTATATTTTTATAAGGCTAAAATTTATTTAATTATATAACATAATAGTGGTTGTATTTATTTTATATTTCTACCCTAATTTACTATACTCGACTCTTTAATAACATAGGTTTTCATGTAGTAAGTCCTAAGCAATTAAATATTTTGTGAACTTGACTTAATTTGAATGCTACTCATATCTTAACCCTATACAGCCATATTTTTTATGTTTCCATCCTTCTAGGACCCTCAAATAGATTTATATTTCATATAATCATGATAATAATGACAAATGAAGTTAATTACTTTTTGATGTACAATTTTCTAGCTTCTTTTGCATGTTTGTTTCTTTTCATTTGGAATGAATTCAAAAATGACATAAACACATATATAAATAATAATTTGAATTAGTTTAAATATATGTCATATTTAATATCATTTTATCTTTCTCATATGTGTAAATCCATTAAGAATCAAACCCTTACACATATAGAGGATTTAGAAAGTAAGCTAACAACTATGTTTTAAGTTTCAATGTCATATCTTATGCATAGGAAAGAATCTCCTTCTCCTCATCTCTACAAGGGTGATAGATACTTTCCATATAACCAATTCCATGCTATCACTCCTCCATGAGATGAATCAGACTATACTATTATTACTCATGCCCATACTCATCCTATTTACACTTCCCCCTACACGGTGTGTGCCTACATGTTCAAATAGAAGCAAATTGGGTTTTCACTTGTGAGACTCTAAGGGACAAAATTATCAATATGAGAAATATAATATCATATTTATAGAATAAAAATTAGTTATTAAGTGAAAAGGTCACATTATTGGTAAATGACATTACATGTATAAAGTCTTCATAATATGATAGTGTTCATCATGTATATACATCTACACCTAGCAAAGTTGTGCCCAACAATATTTCATATCCAAATAATAAATTATAACACAATTCATATATTATAAGTGATTCAAAAATATTAAAAGGGTCTAATAAGAGTTCAAGTTAAATAATAGGGGAAATGATTAAACCTAAGTTGATCAACCTACCTCCTCTACACCTAGTAAAGAGATCTAGATATTATTGTCCATATCATAGAATGCATAGACACAACACTAATTCATGTTTAGAATTGAAAAGGAAAATAAAAAATATAATGGATGAAAATGACTCAAATAGTGACACATCATCCAAATAACATACAATGGCACATCTATAACTTCAAAAAGGGTCAAATTTATAAACAATACAAAAGTGGTTACCAAAGCATAACTCAAAACAACAAAAGGTTCACAAATAACAATTAGAGTAATAAATAATAATATAAACATAGTTAAATCTATTAAAATATTCAAATCTACCTTTATAAAATTAGGCTCAACTTTCAAAGCAGTATGGGTTTGGTCAAAAATATATACAATAGTTTAATTATTATGGTCAAGGTTTGGGAAAGTAGCCCCAAGGCATCACTACTCATATTCTAGTAGTTGATAATGTTGGTCAACAAGCATTGGGATTTATGGAACATCTTAAGTTAAATCATTCACATATATAATATATCAAGGCAAAAAGTCTAGATATGTAGTAAATATTACAAGAGCAATAACTTAAGTTGCAAAGTCAAAATCATACTAAGCCAATAAGCATTCTCACAAGAGGATTTATAGCAAAAGAGCCTCCACAAAACCATATGCCTACAATAAACATAGTTTACAAGGTCAAAATCACAATAAATATTCCAAATCATAATTCAAGAAGGTCAACTCCATAATATTAGGTAATTACCTATGCTCATCTAGATACAACAAAATTCAACACTAGAATTCCAAGTTATTATGATTATTATGATATTGATGATGAGAAATACTCATATTAATACTAAAACACCATTTAAATATAGCATATAAATATCACTGCACAAGAGATTACCATTCCTAATTTTGACATAGGCCACATTGATAGTGATTATCCCATGAGACTCATTGGTAAGTATTATTCCTCCCTACTTGTACATACTTTCTTTATTTCTTGATCCTTGTTTATAGTTTCATTTTCATATTTATTATACATAAATTATATCCATAAAATTAAAAAATAATACAATACATCAAAAAACATTCAAACATTTACTCAAAAAATACAAAATTATAGATTGTATGTGTGCCATGTTTACATCTATTATATTTTAGAAACACTACATAAGTGATATATCTTAGTATAGTTAGTTTTTATCATACATACATGTTTCACTTATTCTTTTTGAGTGCTTACATATTTATTATAGGACTCATATCCACTATACCATTACAATTTTGCTATTATCTACCCACTGGGGGCATATACACAGATACATAGGTTCTTTATTCAACACATTCACCCACTTGGGGCACCCTACACATAGTTTCAATTACCAGGTTACATATTTATAAAATTTACATTATAGATTTAGCATTGTTATATCTTGATATTGATCGTGCTACACCTACTCATAATTTTTTCTGAATACTACCACTTTCAACTCAACATATGTACCTCTTATCTCTTACATAAATTTGTATTACATATTTATACATACTTTAATTTATAGATGTCTTAAATTTAGACTTTATTATGTCTTTGTGCTTCTTGTATTCAAGGGAATTTGAATATTCCCTTTATCTATGGATCTACACCACTTATTTTCACTATATGTATGCTTTGGACATGTGTCTATGTCCTTTTATGTGCTTTCTTGATTGTGTATGTTGATATTTGAACATGTCCTTCTATGTGGCTCTAATCCAACTTTCTTCTTATTTGTGCATGTGGACATTTAAACATGTCTTTATATGTACTAATTTATTAGATTTAGTGAAATTTTCCCACGTCCTTTGTATTGTGTCCCCTTGGCATACTTTTTGTGCCTCATTTCTATTATATGTATGATTTCTTATATGCATAATGGTCATGACACTTTTCTATTTATTATTACACACTCTATTTGTTGATGCCATGAGATACCTAATGCATCTACCCTAATTGGGTTTCATTACAGACATCATGCCCCATCCCCCTAGGTATATAGTTAGTTATTACTTAGATTTTTTTGTTCACATACATTGTTATATCTATCTTGATAGCCTTGTGAATGTTATACATAACATACATTACACATTAAAAAATTATTCTTAAATTATCTCACATTCTAATGTTATGTATGCACATTATATTGGTTCATTAATCTAATATCATATATGATTCAACTAACGCACATTTTGTAAATATTTTTCTTTAAAGGATAGTTCTTTCATAGGTTCAATAACTCCCCTCAAAATAAGTGAGATTCATAGGGGTTTGTCATAGAGATCAGGCTATCCAAATGCACTCAAAATAAAATTTGAAGCACACAAGCTTAGATTATAGAAATTAGACTCAAGTAAACATAGTGGGAAACATTGACATAAATATTAGTTATAGTTTCACAAAAATAAAAAAAGTCAGACATTAGTGCTAAAATTAGTACACTAGCACCACATGGATCTATTATCCAACATATGGTTTAACTATCTAGTAACCTTAGTTTCATAAAATTATATAGTGATAATAAAATTATAGTATGTATAGTAAAATTTTGCATAGATTTAGTTACATTTTACTAGTTTTGCTCAATTTGGCTCGTATTCATACTAGTTTACTCAGATTGGGGGCATCATGCATGGCATGACCATTCCCATTTTTAGTTTAGATACTTAGATACATATTATTATTACAACTTAGTCTAGAACCCATATTATTATATATCATATTTTTGGGTATGTGCATCACACATTATTTCTATATGCTCACTTGTACACTTGTTGATCAGATGGAATGACAAACTCCACATCATTATTTTAACTATACACATCGGAAACCATGTTTTAGGTTACACACTATATTCATAACTTACTCAATCTATATTAATTGGAAATTTTAAGTGTGTCAAAGCTACCTAATATACCTAAATGGCCATGGAGTTGACATCTCTAGTTAGACATCTCTAATTACATATCTCTAGTTAGACATTTTTAGTTACATTGAGAAATTCTAGTTTTAGATTCATCTACTACATATGAATGTGAAATGATGGATTCATAGTCTAATTTATTTATTGAAACACTTATATGAGAGGGTTAGACTCACCATCAATCCAATATAATCTATTCATAGGTTATGATCCATCAAGTAGGGGTGGGTAATGATGGAGTCAAAACTAGATTGAGTTCTTGAGCCACCCACACATGGGAATTGAGAAATCCATCAGCTCAATACAAGTTATTAATTGATTGATCACTATATGCATGCACACACATATGTTTTCATCAAGTTTATTAATTTTTTTATATACCTATTAAGGCGTATTCATTCCTTTCCTCTCTCTTATCCATTTACTTAGTTTTATCTCTTTATGTAGATTTATTTCTTTAATAAGTTTTGTCTTTGATTTTGATATCTCATAAGTAAGGACTTATATATGCACATTTCACTTTTAGGACATGTAATGGAGCATGTTTCACATACTCAAATTTATATTCATGGGCTTAACCTCTTAGTTAAGTCTAGGTACACTTTTTTCCTTTGTCTTAATCATTTCGCTTTATTGTATTTCTAAAATAATGGGGGGTGCAAATGTAATCACCTAAAATTACACTTGAGTTCTAATAGTTCCAATTGAGACCAATTATACTTACCTTATCCCTATACCTATATTAGGGCCTATTTTCACACTCATCTAGCCTTCATGCGATCCATAAGTAACCCTAGACATCCCTAAAGTAGTCTTAGACCCTCATTCTTACATCTTGGCCCTTTATGCCTTAAGGTTTTCCACTTCGACACAAGTACCATAATTGGTATAGTAGTTCCACATGGTGATAGTGTCCCATTTTTAGAGCTATTTTATTTTCCCTCTTTTTCCACAAATAGATATATTTTAAAATCTTAGACCACCTAGGGTCAGCCTAGACCTCTTTTAACACCTACACAAGCACCAAAATAATATATATACATGAATTTTATCCATATAAACACTATATGGAAATAATATTAAAATTACAAACACAAACTTATAACATGTTTTACACAATCAAGGTTATCTATCCCTATTCTACCCTACTTATACATACAACCATTTACAACATTCCTAATCTTAGATTACTCATATTTCCAATTTAAAACACATTTAAAGAACTCATGTCTATAATAATACTAGATTAACTTACACTTTTACAAACAATTAAGTGGGGATAATTACATCAGGCTTGATCCCTCTTTGAAGTATTGGTATATAGGCAACTCTAATCATAGTGAGGTGTTGACAATGTCTAACCTATCCCATTAAAAACACACTTTATTGCTTATATAAATAAGATGACCTAAAAACATGGAGGATTAGGGTTTACTCATAGAATCAATCAAAATAGGTCATCTACAAGGCTCCATAACTTGTATGCATAGGAACAAGATTGATAGACCCAGACATAGGTGCACCTAGAAGTTTAGAATAGTTCTGCATAGAGGACACTACCATTAAAATAGGGATATGAGTACCACATGGTGATACTATCTAATTAGGTCACTACTATCCATAATGGTTTTTGACACTTTTATCTTATTTATGACACTCATACCAGAATCTACCTCATTTTTACCCTCCATATCATCCATCTTAGTCATTTTATTGCTAAGTTATCATTCACATTACTCATTACTATTTTTAGAAAGGTTAAATTTAGTCAATTCTATAAAATATTAGTGGTTGTATTTATTGCATATTTATACCCTAATTTGATATACTCAGCTCTTTAACAACATAGGATTTACATTCACTAAGTCCTAGATATTTAAAACACATTGATTATGTAGATTATCCTTTCTTTGTTTATGCATGATTTATGTTTTTATGTGTTACATGGTGTGATAATTACTTGTATATTACATTATGTGGATCTTTATATATTATTTTGTATTTTATGTGACATTTGGAGTTAAATGTGTGATTCATTTTTATTCTTTAATCTTACTTGATTTATACTTTATTATTATTTAATCTATTTGATATTGTATGTTATCATGTGTATTTCTATGATTGTTTATGTATGTCATGGCTATGACATTGTGTGTGACTATTTGACTTTATATAATTATATATGGATACATCTAGTATTTTTTGTTGAGCTTATGATGTTGTGATCCATATCACACATTATTATTTTTGTGTGTGGTGCTTATATACATACCATGCATCTTCTATGTATTTCTTACTTTGTTTTTCTATGCTAATTTTTATATTAACTCTATCATTGTCTTTCTCATATATATATGTATATATATATATATATATATATATATATATATATATATATATATATATATATATATATCTTGAATAGACACCTGTATGCCTTAGGATACATGTTTCATACATGCTTAGATTATTTAACCTTACTATGTTGACATTTTATTATTATGTTAGCACATGCTCATATATTTTTATTTATAGCATGCTATGTAGAACTCTTTTCTTTTAAGAGTAATTTATAGGCTACATTCCTCACCTTAGAAGGGGGGAATACACAATAGATTTTATTATATATTAATTCCTTTACATATATATATATATATATATATATATATTCATATTTTGGGAATATAAAAATTAGAATTTGGTCAGATATAACTTCAAATTGGTATAGGTTTACACATATTATTATAGGCTTTACACATATTATGACATACTTGGTAGAAGCTAGAGGCATATATAGTATAAATGTAAAAATAATTTATAGGATTATGAGTTACATTTAATGGATCTTGTGGCATTATTATGCATATTATAAGACTCAATATACATGGTTATCACATTAGGGGAATAAGCACATCATATGTGAATAGTTTTCATATATTAAGATATTTTTGCACATGTTATATTACTTAGATTATTGTATTATGAGAATATGTAGGTCATATGTGAGATGTTATATAGATAAAATTACTCATTTATACTTAGACACTTATTTTGAATCATATATTATGTTTAAAATTCATGATTTAAAAAAACTTACTCAGACTTGGATTCTTAGAGTCTCATATGTTCAAATTTGATTAGAACTCATGAAGGGTCCCATTCTATAAAAAATTGAGTATTAGTGTCTTAAATGAATATATTATTATCTCATTTAGGGTTTCTAATAATATTGTTTCATTATTTCTTTCTTTTTAGACACTTATAGTCTTTTTTAGATGGTTGTGATCTATTGAATCCTTCCACCTAGATTAGATCTATCCACATGACCATTAATGGATACTTTACAAAATTAAAATTATTCCTATGGGTTTCCCCACACATTTTGCTTGTTATATTAGATTTAAATTAACCAAAGAGTTTTTAATCTATATAAATCAATCCACAACTTATTTTTATCTAGTATTCACTAGTAAAATCACTATTGCTCATAGGAATATATTTACACATTAAGATTAACTACCCTACAACTTCCAAATCTAATACCCTTCAAAGGAGAAGGCTCTAAGTCAAGTATGAAAACCATTTCAAGGTGAAAATCATAGGTTTTCAAGTGTCAAGATCCATAGTCAAAATTATATTGCATGTTATCATTATATTAATTCCACGCACTCAACTAGGTGAAATAGCTACATATAATTTGAGCCATATTAATAATATTGAAATGTAGACAATGCTTGATCACTAAACAAGGAGATATTTGGGTTAGTTGAACCCATACCAATAGACCGTTTTTATATAAAAACTTGGTGTCAAATGTGAGGATAGGGTTATAAATCAAGGACAAGTAAAATATAGTTATTTATGCATGATCAAAATTATTTAAATACGTAAGAATCACTTTTGGTAATAATCATAGTGATCCAAAGTAGAATAGACATATATTAATCTCTCAAATGGTTCTAATCCTCAGTAGATAGTTTAACAATACCAAACTCATATTAATATGTACATAGACTCTATTTCTATATATGAGCAATCATAAACCTATTTTAGGCCTCTTCTAATAACTATGTCCTATCACAAACTAGAATATAATCTAAAAAATCTAAGAATGCATCTTTTTTAGTGTTTCTATAAATATTAAATTGTAATAAATCAATAATAATTTTCTAGTTACACTCAAATTTTTATGTGGACTATTATATCTTATGTAATCTGAATATTCTAAAGTTTTTTCTTGTTTAAATAACCTAAATCTAAAATTGGATAAAATAGATATGTATACTTTTGTGATAGTGTCGTAATGGAATGTTAATGGATTTCTCAATATTTTTTCAATTATGTAATGAATGACTAAGTAATTTCCATGTTAATAAGACCTTAGGCTTGAATTTTATTTATATATGGCTCTTGGATATTTTTTACTATAACTAACATATGAAATGTGATTAGGCTAACTAAATGGTGATGTTTTAATTTTAAAATTAATAATAAAGGGTCCATAGACACCACTAGTAGAGTAAGGTACCTACAAAAAACCATAAGCATCTGACAATTTCTAGCACTTTCTATAAAGAGAAAATTAGTGATCTGAAACAATGTAGCAGTCTACTTAATATTATGGAGTGCTCTTGCATTTACTAGGATGATCTTGAATATGTGTGATCTAAAATTTGGTTAACAAGACAATATATGATTAAAGGATAGGTGAAAGTGTGCACAATATTAAAATGTGTATGTAAAAGTTTAATCATGTGAATATATGTCAAAATTGATATTTTGAAGTGTCTAGTACCAAATTTAGGTTTCTTTAAATAACTAACTTTTAATCTATTATTGAAAATTATAGATTTATAAAATAAAATAAAATTGATATTTATGATTAATCACACTTTACATTGATAGGGATATGCCAAATATCTAACTTTCTCCATGAAAAACTTGTAAGAAAAAATGTATAGATTAATGCCTACTTATGGTATAAATTTGAAATAATCTAGATCCTTGTATTAATTGGAGTTAAAAATTTAGTGAATGAATATATCTAAGGATATGTGAACCAAGCTACCATTTATTTAACTCATTTGTAAAATTCCATGGGGTGATTAGTCCCCATTCATATGCAATTGTTAAAAGTATGTGTTGAGTTTAAATGCCTCGTCCACCATGGGAGATGGAAAAGTGTTATAATTTTAGCAAAATATAATCCTCAACCAAACCCCCTAAATATTATTACAACTATATATCTTTTTAATCCAAACAACTTTCTATGCAAAGATGGAACCATAAAATACGTTTGTATGTAAAGGTGTAACCTTGAAACAATTTTTTATGTAAATGAAAACATTAAATAAATCATGAAAAATGGATTTTAGACATACAATGCTTAAGTAGTAACATAATTATCCATCGATCCACAACCTATAAAATAAAATAAATGTTTACATGAATAAAATTCATGCCTAAAATATGATCTATTTGTACCTCTAAGTGATGCCATATCCTACTTTTCAATATGATCAATTGATAAATCTAATAAAATATGCTCAATCTAACCCATATGATATCTCAATATACTTAATTTTTCCTATATGAATCACCTAATCTAACCCAAAATTTTAACCATATATTTCTCATCACCTAAATATTTAAGACAAGCCAAATGTATGCCCCTTTCTAATGTGAGGGGTGCATCTTACAAATCACTAGTCTTAAAATAAAGAGTTAAGTGCATCATGTGTTATATAAAAATGTAATCATGTATTCAAAAATATTAATTTATGTCATCATATAAATATTTTATCATTAAATATCATATTAAACATGTAACCCAAGATAATGGGAATACACATGTCATGTCAAGCAAATATATAAATTACACAAGTAGTGGTAATCAATGAAATAGATGCATGATAGAAATAATAACATCACAAATAATAGATTAATGCATTATATATATCATGGAATCAATTTTAAATATAACCAAATATTTAACCACACACATATACACACAACATCATGATTATGAAACACTCAAGCTTTTAGACATGACACAACTCTAACTCAAATTTGACCCAACATTGACAACATGACCATGACATGAACTAGAGGATATTATAATATGAGTAACATATGATGTAACAAAACACAATCAATATACTCATATAATATGTAATGTCACACAATTAATGATCACATAATGGAATAATGAATAATATAAAACATGCATGGAGAAATCAATGTTAGTCCATATAATCAATCAATACCATCATCTAATATGGCTAAGTAAAATATCCAAAGGAAATATCACCCTAAAATGTATATGTAAGAGAAAGTCATGTTCAATCTACTATGATCAATGGATAAATATAGAAAGATACAACCTAATAATTTTGTAAATATTCCTCTAGTGTAGGCATGTCCTAAGTGTAGAAAGGTATCCTCTAAATGTAAGGAATTTCTCAAATATATATGTCCATGTATCATAATAAACCTATATGTATTGTGTATACACATGATATTTTTAATCTTTATCACTTTTTTAAATGTTTCCATTATAGGGGCCTGTCGATGTGTCAATCTCTTTAAGTGCACATCCTAAGGAGTGCACTAGGAAGGGGGTGGGATTAGCTCATGGTACTTTGGGAGAGAATTTTTCACACTATACTTTCATACCTTCACTTTTATTATTATAATATCCTCTAAGGATATTTATCTATTACCTCACCATCTAATTTTTGTCCAATTTCACTAGCCACCTTATATTCCTAATATATCAGTCACCTCGATACAATCTATTTCTTTCCTATATTTATTTATATTTTACTAGCCTAAGGGATATATATTTGAGACTAGTCCTTGGTAGTTTTATTGTATTGGATTGGATGATATAGTTTTATGTCAAATGACATCTTTTTAGACTTTATTAGTCTAAATGATAATGTGAACTTAGATTTTAGGGTTAATTTTATATTTAGATCCATATTATAATTCCAAACATATTACATCATTATTTTTCTCTTCTTTCACTCCCATTTATGTTCTTAAGTAGTAAAAAGAAGAGATATATGTTAAGTTGTTATTCTTGTAAGTTATATATTACTAAAATATCTTTGAATCTCAATAGGATAATTAGTGTCAAGGAGATGTCCTAGTTTTTAGAGTCACCAAGTAAGGATGTCTATGTATTATTCTTGAAATTTGAGCTATTTATCCTACAACATATATTTGAAAGTACTACTTGATCAAAGGGGGATTTTTTTACACTTGAAATTCACCTTAAAGGTAAGTATTTATATCTCTATTATCTTTTATTTATTTACTTAGTAGATATATTTTCTTTTTTTATTTTTATAGTAGATTTATATTTGTGTGTCCTTGATTATGATTTGCCTTATACCAAATAATATGGTATAACTACATAGTTACTTAGGATTGTCATTGTCACCTTAGGTTACTCTTATTAGTTTAGTATGCTATAGCTCTCTAGGATCTATGTTACTCTTTTTCATCAATTACTTGTATGTAATATCCTTATTATATCCTTTATATACCCCTTTGTTACAATTTTTATACCATTAATTTATTTTGGGATCTAATTAAAGCCATACCCCATATATTGGGTATAAGATTTAGATCCCTATACCCTTTCTATTGATTTTGGATTACCCTTTGATAGATTTATGACCACCACAAACACCATTAATGTATTTTCCAAGTATATGCATGTCATATAGTTATAAAAAAAAATTGTATCCTAGTCTATAAAGAGAAATATGATTTTAATTGGTCACCTTAGCCTACACATACATTCTAGTGAACTTGGTGTGAATCATATCCCACCACTAGTTATATTTTATTCAATTTTTAATTTACTTATTACCTTTATATTCACTTTAGTCTCACTATGATAATACATTATGGTGAACCTGGTGTGAATCCTCTCCCACTATTAGATGGATTCTCTTTGAATTTCTATATGACACATATTACATATTTTGAATTGAAAAGTATATCTTATCAAATCCTTTTCTTATCCTAATATTTATAATTTTTCCATCATTTTTTATATCTCATATTAGGATATTTTTATTGATCCAAAACCCATTCCACTTTTTCATGGGTCACTCATTTCTCCCTTCCACCATTGAAGGCAACTCATAATGGTGAAATTATTCTACTCCATTTCCCATGGTCGAATATCCCCACGATTATCTTCCCACTTATGATTGTAATTAAATTACTTATATGTTTCATAAAAATGGAATAATATATCACATAATTAATATCATAATAACTAGATCCATAAAAACAATTAACAAAATAGAATAATACTTGATAAATATAACTAAGCCACTTCAAGGGGGTAACCTCCATAAGAATGCAATAAGAGTAGAATTCATAATATGATTATCAACTACTAACCACTACCTCCTATATATAATCTACTTAGCCATGGTTATTCCGTAGGACAACCTTACAAAGAGCATAGATAAATGTGACAAGATAATATGAAAATTATGTAAGACAAAATTTAACCACACAAATCTATATACACATATTTTAAAGGCATAACATACCCATACCCTTAAAAATAATTTTTCCCTAAACATTAAATTAAATATAGATAATGGAATAAGAAATATTCATTCTCCCATTTTTCATCTTCATGATTTAGGTTCTTCCACTTGATTAAATAATCCTTAATCTCTCTTGTTCTCAGCCTTTTATTTCATGTGTGAAGGATCACCTCTTTTTCTTGGATAAATTTACCTTATTCATCTATTTCTAGTAACTCATTTTAGGTATTAACTCTCTATCCAATTACCTTATTCAAGCAAGATACATTAAATATAGGATGTATGCAAGTGGGCTAGGGTAGTTCCATCATGTATGCCACACTACCAATTTTTTGTAGGATTTGACAAGGGACATAGTATTTAAGATAAATATCATTATATTTTTTCTAATACTTAAATGAAATATAATTATATGGATGCAAGAACAAAAATACCTAATCATTTATGTCAAAATTCCTCTCACTATGGTGTTGATTTACTTATTTCTTCATTCAATTTTATATCATTATTAATTTCTCTCTCAAACTAGCTAGTACCTCTTGTTGATGTTGAATGTGTTATTAAACATCTCAAACCTTGTATTTCACCTTCAAGTATGAAGTGATCGATGGGGGTGATAACCATAAATTTCCACAAATGGATACATTTTGGAAGTGGTATGAAAGTGTTATGCCACCATTCTTATAATTATAGTCAATTAACCCATCATTCCTTTTTATCTAATGTAAAATAGAGGAGATACCCTTATAGGAATTCTTTTGACCACCTATGGTTTCCCATCATATTGAGGATTATATGAAAACTTATGATCCAAATAAGTACCTAAACATGTTAATAAATTAGACCAAAAATTACCAATAAATATGGGATCATGATCACTTACAATGATCTTAGGAGTACCTTACAACTTTTGAAATGTATTAAGAAAAGTAGAAACAACTAAAATTGATATAAATGGTTTTGATAAGGAAAAAAAATGAGCATATGTTTTGAGCTTATACACAATGATGCTACCTTACATCTTCTACCACATTCTCTTTTCCATTCTTAAAAACTATTTCAAATTCATATCCCAAAATTTTCGTCACCCATTTTTTTGTTCTTTTAATAATAGTAGTTGTTCCAAAAAAAAATTGATTATCATGATTATTCTTTACCTTAAAGTGTCTACCCATGAAATAAGGTCTTTATTACTTGATTGCATGAAGAATAACCATCATCTCTTTCTCATAGATTGTCTTTATCCTATTTTTTTCCTTGAGTTGATGAATATCAAATTAAATGGATATTTATTCTTAAATGATTACTACCCCCATGTCATATCCTAATGCATCACATTCAACAAAAAAGTTTTTGTAAAAATCAGGGAAGCTAAAATTGGAGTGGTGCACATAGACTCTTTCAACTTCTTGAATGCCTTGGTATTTATTTCATTATAATGGAACAAGTATTTATTCAATAAAGTTATGAGTACAACTGTTATTCTACCATAATTTTTTTATAAATTTATGATACTAACCTATTAGCCTAAAAAATATACAAATTTTATTAAGGGTATTTGGCACTTGCAACTCCATCATAGCTTTAATCATGGTCTAATGTTAGTGGTGTAATTTTAGATATTATTATCAGATAGATTTAAGTTCACTCTTTTGGGAATATGGATACTTTTATGGTGTGATGTGAGTGGTTTACTAGATGGAATAATTATTATGGCATGATATTTTTTTCTTCTTGGTGGTAGTCATGTTGGCATGGTACCAAAAAAAACTAGGTGGTCATCAAGAATAATATGTAAATCAAGATGCATAGACACATTTGTTGGTTTAACTTCTATGGAAAATAATCATGCTATAAATCCTTCAAGCCCTTTTTTATAATCTTCATCTTTTGATATGAACTAACTAGTTTTGGACATTTTCCCCTTAATCCATGTAGTTCAAATGTCCTACCTTAAAAATAGAAGTGCATGAATAGTTTTTGGAAATTCATCTATATTATTCCTAAATTTGTGATCCATTGTACTCCCAAAATAATTTTATCCCCACTCATGGGAATAAAAAACATAGTAGAATCTAAAATGTAGCTTCCCATAGAAATCTTAATATTATGGTATTTAACAAAATAGTTGATTGTGCCCCCATATAATCATGAACTAAAATTTGGGAGTTGGGTAAATGTAATAGTTCAAATTTGTATCCAATGTATTTTTGATGAAGTTATGTGTACTTCTTGAGTCAATAAACATTGTCACATTTTATTTCTTGAGGAAACCCACCACCTTTAAATTTTTAAGAGTATTAATACCTAAATGTTCATGATAAGAGATAGTAGGGTGATAATATTTAGATTCCTCTTATAAATATTCCATACCATCACATAATGCCTCATCATCTTATTCATCTTAATTGGTACCTTCAATGTATAACAACTTCTTTTTATCACAATTATGTGCTTTGCTCCACTTTTTTTCATAACTAAAACACAACCCTTTTGCATGTTTCTCTTCAATTTTTTAAGGGGTCAATCTTGTAGGTTAAGGAAATGATTGTGATGTGGGATAGAATTTATGGACATTAATGAAATACCTTAATTTTATTATATATTTTTCCTCTAACTTGCATGATAATACTATGGATTAAACATGTGAACCTCAAGTTGGATGTTATCCTTGAGCCCAACCAATAATAAGTCAATCATGTTTCCCTCATTGATATCATCCATGTTTAAGGATATATTCTAAAATTAATGAATATAATCCTTAACATTCTCTATTTTTCATAACTTTACTAACTAAATGAATTAGTTTTATGAAATGTTGTTTGATAGTGCATCTATAAATCCTCAATAAATACCGACCAGGTAACAAGAAGGTGATTCTTTTTATTTTAAATAGACAACCACCTATACTAATTTAATTTCTTGGGTTATAGCTATAAGTATGCCATGACAAAATTTGGCACACATGGGGTCTGATGTCGATCAAATAAATTTTCTATTTGATTGATCTAAGTGAGTGGATCTTTACCATCAAACTTGTGCACTTACACTTTTGACATCATATGATTCAAACCAGTACTTGAGTTGTGATTTTTATAATTAGGAAAACTAAAATAGAGTGTTGAAGGATTATTTTTAATAATATGAGCCAAAAGAGTGTCGAACTTTCCACTAATGTTGGAATAACATTGATGTCCCATTTAACCCTAGTGATGTCCCTTTTTATCGCATTGAGATCATATTTCTTCACCATGATTTGTATATCTAAGTGAAGTTGGTGAAATGCCTTAGAAACCAAAGGATTTGAATTTATGGACTCCATGTCATCCTTGTGAGGGTTTTTTGGAGTGTCTTTCCCTTTCTTATGACTATGAGTGATAGGATTATCCATGTAAAACCCCTAGGATGGAAGGTTCTAGGTACAAATAAAGTGTACTAGTTGATTATAACATTGTGATCATATTGTCAAGATGAATCTAGTGAATACTCATTTTCATAAGGATGTTAAAAAAATAGACTTTTTTAATTTCAAAAAATAATTCAAACAATATTGTGATGATGCAAAAAAATTCTTCACAGATTTCAAGTTGTTTTTTATCCTTTATATCTGAAGATAATCACAACACCATATCCAAAAAAAACACCACAAAACATTTCCAAAATAAACACTTTGATACCACTTTTAATTAAATTACTTAGATGTTTTATAATGATTGAATAATATATCACAAAATTAAGATTAAAATAAATAGATCCACAATAATAATTGATGAAAGAGTAGAATACTTGATAAATATGACTAATACACTTTGATGGGGAAACCTCCATAAAATTTCAATAAGAGAAAAAAATTCAATATTATGATTAAAGACTAACCACTACCTCCTATATATACTCTACCTAGCCATGGTTATTCCATAGGCTGACCTTACTCAGAACATAAAGAAATGTGACAAGATAATATGAAAGGTATGTAATACATAATTTGGCCACACGTATCCCTAGACACATTATAGGTTAAGGCCATATAAATGAAGATAATATGAGGATCCTAATGATGAAAAATATAGTGATACCAAAGATTAACAATATGGTCTTCCCATTTTTGAAAATCCCTATGATGATCCCTTGAGCATGGACCAATATCCAACCATGATATTTGATCTTCCCATTTATGATTATTCCACCATCAAATCTTCTATCATGGTTGAAAATTAATATTACTATGTTCCCATCTATGATTATGATTATTATGTTAGGAATCTACTTGCAGACAAATTAATATAACAACATAAATATAACTAATATGCATTGAATGGAAAGAGAATAAAAATATTTAATTGAAATGATAAAATATCACTAAAAATTATCATGATCATATTCAAGTATGAAACTTAATTTGAGTAAAACTCAATATAAAATATTCAATAGATGGTCTTTCCTCTTAAACAATACCTTTATTTAAGTTATTCTACTCAAGTCAACTACTACCTCCCATACTTATGGAATAATTAAAAAAATAAAATGTGACAACTTATAAAGCATACACATAATATTTTATTAATAACACCTAATATAAACTAGAAGATTTATGACAAAGAAGTCCTAACATGCCCTCCTACTTAAAAATGCTTTGTCTTTAAAGATTTAAATGAGGAAATTATTATTGTAATTGGAGTGTGGATTCCCATGTCACATCCTCTAATTGTATGTCACACCAATATACCAAAATATTTATGATAGCATGATTATAGAGCTAGTAGGCATGCCATTTGAAGATGGACTAAAGTTCAAGGAGGATAGCTACTTCAATATCAAGATCTATAAGTTTTGTTTGTGACTAAAAATGTTGATCAATGATCTTATTCAAACATGATACATGGAAAATTGGATGGATCTTGGAGGAGGAGGGAAGCTACAACTTTTATGTTATAGGACTAATATTGGAAAGTACTTTATAAGGATTGTAAAAAAATTAGTCAAGTTTATGATGACCCTTTAGCTTCAAAGAAGACTTATTATAAGGTTAGATATAGATAAAAACCATTTCACTAACATCAAAAGCATGTTCCAAGTGATTTTGATTGGCCTTTCACTTTGTGTGGTTATGTGTTATATGGAGGTTATCTTTGAGATTTTAAAGGATAATTTCATGTTTGGGAAGTGTGGAATTAAGTGCCTATACCTTGGAGATGCATGTAAGGTATGTCTAAAGATAAGGTGGTGGTTTACTATAAATGGATTCATATATGGTCATATTGGTGGTAGTTTGGCATGTAAATTTGTATTTACATTAAAAATTATTAACCATTTGACCCATTAAATCTATTGATCACTAGAAAAATAACTTAGGTAGGTCTCCAATTATTTGTTAAAATTTTCCATTTGATCATCATTTTTTGGATGATAGGTATAAATTATTGAAATTTGGGTATGGTAGTAGTGTAAATTTTCCTTCCATAAGTGACTAGTAAAAGTGTAATCATGATCACACACAATTGAGGCATATAGCACATGAAGGTAAAAAATCTGATCGAGAATGGTTTGAGAAATAATAGAGATATTAAAATTATGGCCAAGGGTGAACAAATTATAATACTTATATATCCCATCCACCACCATAAGAATCATTTATTTCTTACATAACTTGGGTAGTCCCTCAAAACATTCCATGGAAATATCCAACCATATCTAGATAGGGACATGCATGGGCTAGAGCATGACAGGGGTGAAAATAGTTTCATCTTTATTATGATAACACATTTCACATTATACCACAAAATATTTTATGTCTTGTTTAATTCCTTCCCAAAAAATATTATGGTGCATCCTTTTATAGGTTTTTTAAAACCCTGTGTTTGGATAATGGAATCACGCACACACACACACACACACACACACACACACACACACACACACACACACACACACACACACACACACACACACACACACACACACACACACACACACACACACACACACACACACACATAGAGAGAGAGAGAGAGAGAGAGAGAGAGAGAGAGAGAGAGAGAGAGAGAGAGAGAGAGAGAGAGAGAGAGACATAATATGATTTCTTATCTCAATGCTAATTTTGATGTTAGTAATAGACATTTTTTATACCTTAAATAGTGACCATCCTAAGATTAATTTGGTTAAGAGACAAGGTTATTGGTCACTTCATGAATGAATTTTTTAATCTAGGTGTCATGGGACCATTCTTGTTGTGTCTAATGTTACCAATCTAGTGTAGGGAAGGCTAGTGTGCATAAGGTTGTTTCAAATTCATACATAAAAGATAATTCATCTATGACCACAATATTATTTCCGTTCTTGTAGTTAATCTCATAGTCATATACCATTAATTTGGTTTCCCACTTTTATTTCTTGGGTGAACAGAATATTTTATCCAAGATGTAATTTAGGCTATGGTGATTAATTTTGATGAATATGTGTCTCTCAAATAGGTATGGGTGCCACTTTTTGATAACATAAAGTATAGATAACATCTTTTTCTCATATGTGGAATGAGTAATTTTTTTCCCCTTAAGTGCTTCATTGGTTATTATAAGGGCTTGATCCTCCTGAGGTAGAAAAAATCCAATGCCACTTCCTAAAGCATCACTTTGATGATAAATGGTTTAGATAATTCAAGCATAACTAAGATAGGTGTAGTGCACTTGCATGATTGAGAATTTCAAATTATTTTTCTACTACCTTAGATAATGCATATTTTTATAACATGGTCATTAATTAATCATAAATTTTCCCATATCTCTATAAAAACTTTATATAATACCCAATCAAGCCAAAAAACTCATGAAGGCTAGAGTGATTTAGGTTTAGGACAATTTTCCATAGCCTCATTTTTTTAAGGATCCACTTTGACACCTTCCTTAGATATTATGTGTTCAATATACTCAACTTCTTTTTTGGCCAAAATCCCACTTGAACCATTTGTCACGTAAGTGGTTATCATTAACAAGCTGGAAGGTGTGGTCTAAATATATCAAATGATCCTCCAAGTATATCTATAGACAAGGATGTCATCAAATAACACTAGGACAAATTTTCATATAAATGGCTATAATATATTGTTCATTCAGCCCTAAAAGGTTTATGAAGCATTGGTGAGACCAAAGGGTATGATGAGAAGCTCATAATGGCCATCATGAGTTCAAAATTCTATCTTTGGAATATCATCTTCTTTGATCTAGATCTGGTGATATCCTAATTGTAAGTCAAGCTTCAATAAGAAGTGAGCTCCATGAAATTCATTCAAAAACTTATCAATCACTAGAATGGAAAATTTTCCTTTAATGGTGAGTTTTTTGAGTGTGCAAAAGTCAATACAGTAGATTCATGAGCCATATTTTTTCCATACCAATAATTATTGAATAATTTTTATATACCATTATTTTGTATACATGGATATTTATAAGGTCCAATGTTTGGAGATGCACTACTTGGAATTAGCTAATCACATGATCTTTAAGTTTTTATGGGGTAAACCTTTAAGTTCCACAAAAATAATTTAATGTTTTGAAAAGAGTTCATGAAAATCTAGTGGGTGGTTAGAATCAAAGGATTAATTGGACTAGGTGACATAAATTTGGGTACCAATCCCATGAGATCTTTTTTTTTAAATCTTTTTCATGTGGTGAGAGATAATGATAATTGTTTATCCTAGTGTGAGGCCTATTAATGTGTGTTTTTTATCATTATAAGTGAATTGAATCCATATCTTTTACAATTATCAAGGGCCTAATGTCTAATTGCATTATTCTCCTAAAATTATGTCATAACCTCCTAGATGCATAAAGAACATTATAACATTTTCCCTTGACATTGAAACAATTTTCCTTACAAGGTATGTTTCCTTCATTTATAATTTTGACTTCAAAATTTAAACAATGATCAACATAGAAATTATAATTTATCTATATTAGGATCAATTAAGTTATATGTATGACTATAATTAATGATAATAATGAGGGGGTGTTTATTAAAATACCCCTTTACTATTATAGTTTGAGGAGTGGGTACCCCAACCAAGGCATGCACAAAAATATTGGGATATGACTATGTGGTGATAGGTTATTTGAATTTAATTTATTCATCATTGTAATGTTGAGCATATTCTAATTCTTTATCATCTTATGACTACTCTACATCCAACAAATATAAATTTTGTTAAAAACACTTGTGTCATCTGCAGAATTTTTCATCAGAGTTATAATATAGAACTTTTTCATGATGAGCATGCATTTATACCTATGTAAGGAATTTAATGGGATAAATTTTGGAGGAGAGTTTTTGAATGTTTGTATTGTTGTTTATGTCTTGAAATAACAAAAATTAGAAGATTGACATTAGGAGGTGATCTTATCTTTCTTAAGATTAGCCAATCCTAATGCTTCTATCATGTTCTCTAGTTTAAACATTTTAACCTTTGCTTCATATATATATTTGATCCCATTAATGAAATAAATCTTGAAAAAACATCATTTACCCCTTTAGTTTGGTTGGTTAACTTTTCAAATTTAGCTTGATACTTACAAACAATTATAGTTTTCCAAGTCTAATCATGGCTTTTATGAAATCATCATAATCATTGGGACCAAATAAAACCAAAAAAATATTAATAATATCATCCCAAGTGGGTTTTGTATGATATTTTTTATACCATTGGTACCACTAGACAACTTCCTTTTCTAATTGAAATGATGTGATGGGTACCGTGTCTACTTAAATGTATTGTGCAATCTAAAATATTATTTTACATGGTAAATCCAATTGGTTGGTTATGTACCAAAAAAATGAAAGTCCAATTTAGGGCCACATAACATGGTTTGGGATAGAAATCCACCTTCATAATGTTGGCTACCATTAATTATATTAGATAGTATGGTATTTTTGCATTCATGCCATGTATCTAGTTGTTCAATCCAGTGAAGCAAGAGTTGATTTAAGATTATAAATAATCTTGGATTTCCTTAATTTTTTATGCCATGGATTAATTTACCACACAAGTGATGACCATTGACTAGGATGATGTCATAAAATTTTGACTGAAGTTATATGTTTTTGATATAGATAAGCTACAAAAAAGGGTGACGAATCTTATTACAAGATGCCCTTAGGTTAGCAAAATAGGCCAATAGCCACAAACAATGAAGCAATAACAAATAAACTATATACTAATAGAAAATAATTAAAAGACACAATACTAGGCACAATAAAAAACACAAAGACTAATTAAGTAGAGCCTTCTAATCATCCTTAAGGAAACCCAGGAGTTCTTCCTTGTTGGCATCCTTGCCATCTTTATCCAATTTCTTTCCTTGGTCATCCAAAAAGATCATCATTATAGTAATACCTTGGTGAATCACTTTGGAGCACATGGTGGCAAGCACTTTCATTTTATTCTCAAGAGAGAACAACCCATTATTTACCTACTTTAAATCCTTTTTGAGTTGAATACAATTATCACAAATATTTTCACTGGCATCCTCTTTTCCAGGTGTATCCATGGACACAGTATCCTCTTTGTCAAAATTATAAAATGAGTTTTTTAACTCCTTAAAGGAGTTGGTACCCTCATATTCCCCTAGTTGATCAAGAGTCAATTTGTCCTTCATGATCTCCACTTCATCCTATAGATCAGAGGCTAAATAATAGTTAACTATTTTTAGCACTCAAGTTTTTCCACCTACCAATCTACTTAACCTCCAAATGTTTAGCCTCCTCATAGTACTCCTCAAGACCTCCTTGACATTATCTTTTTCAACATCCTCATGATTTTACTCTTAAAACTTGGAGTGCCCCTTGTCCACAACTAGTTTTACCTATTTCTCAATACCAAAAGCATACTTGGATTTCTTCTTACCTAACTTCTTGGATGAAGAGTGTTCATAAGTATCTCCTTTCCTCTAATTATCGCCCAAATGGGAAGGGTTATTCTTCAATTTGCACAAAACGTCAACCACCACTTTTTACAATCGGTTGGGGGACCTAGTCACAGCACCTATAGGGGATAAAATAATGGGTCCCTTAGAAGAGGGGACTTAGAGCCTTTCTTATTATGGGGTCATGAAGTAAGGGTAATAGTGAACATATCTTTGGGGTTATGGGAAGTACCATAGGGGCCTATGTAATGTTTCACAATAGGGATAAAGGTCTTACATTTAATAAGGCTACCAAACTTAATGCTCAAGGGAATGTTATCATCCAACTCAAAATCATTAGCCTCATAAACCATATGGGATTTAATGGGAATGGTGGATAGAGCACTAGATGGAAATGGTATACATGAAACATTTTAACCCTTTTGGAAGTTACAGTTAATGTGTTTTTTTCAGCTACTAGAATATGATATTCTTTTTTTGAATATTGGTTTTTCTGTAGTTTTCAATAAATCATAATCTAATTTATGATTGTAGAAATTAAAAGGTTACAAGGAATGATACTAAAGGGTGTGTTTCATATATTATCTTTAAAATATAGTAATATGTCTTTTAAAATAGTTCCAAATCAATATTTTAGAGTGATAACTATGATGAATAACTATTCCATAGTCCACTATCTCATCTCTAAGGTATGGTTAAAGTAACATCCCAAGGATAAATATTTATTGATGCATTATAGAAACAAAAAACCAAAGTCTTCCTATGTATAGGATATGAAAATAGCTAAGGGGTCTTATTATATACCTAAAGGTACATGAAATCACAATTCTACATACAATGATGTTTTATGGCTTGTGTATCAGGGAATAACCTCTCTCTCCATAGAATCAAAGAAATTTGATAAGCATTTATCTTGAAATGACAACTTTATGATAGTTTTAAAATTTTTGGAATAAAGTTTATAATCTAAGGAAAAAAGAGATAAGCTAAAAAAATGGGAATAAGCTTAACGTCAACACCCTGTTACCAATTTCTAATCACCAAGACCCTGATTGGGAGATGTGAAAGTATATGGTGGACATAATTCAAAACCTTAAACCACTAAAAACTATTGCTAAAAAATGGCATTTGAAAGAGATATGATGCCATATATTAAGAACCTACTTGTAGACAAATTAATATAACAACAAAATAGTAACCAATATATACTAAATAGAAAGATAATAAAAATATTATGTTGAAATTATATAGTCTTACTATAAATAATTATAGACCTCTTCAAGGGCCAAACCTCCTTTGAGAATATCTCAATACAAAGTATTCAATATATGGTGTTTCCTCTTATCCAATCCCTCTATTTAAGATATCCCAATAAATACAACTACTACCTCCCATATATGTGGGATAAATTCAAATATAAAATTGGATAAATTAAAAATATATATGTATCTAAGCTTTTATTAATAATACCTATTACAAACTAGAAGAGTTAGGATGAATGGGTCTTAACATCTTATGACAGAGGTGAAGACCCTAGCATGATATAAATGTTATACTATAAAATATATATTTAATTCACCATTTATATGGTAAGTAACATTAATAATTTATGAAAATGTATCATAAAAATGGAGATTTTGAAACTCTAAATGTGTAGGAAAGATGTTACGGGTCTCTAGTTGAGACATCCAAACCTAAACTTGTTAATCAGACTATGGATGGTAGTCAAATCACTATTCTCCCTCATAAGGAAAAAAAGGTGGCATTCCTCCATATTAAATACAACATTATAGATCCTTCATGTGAAATATTATGTATGTTATTTTGGTTAGATTCCTTATATTTTGACCAAATATTGAAATTTTCAAGGAATGGGTCAAACAAAAATGGGCTTTGGATGGTTTGGTGGATGTGAGAGAAATGGTTAAAAAAATTATTGGTTAAATTTTATAACTATTTGGACTTTTAAAGGGAATTTTTATAAGGGCCATAGTTCATGGGTAATTCTTGGCTCTACATCTTAAAATGAAAACTAGGTTTGGACTTATTTAAGGAGCTCCCAAACCAGTCTAGGTCAACCACCCTAAACTCCATCTATAATTATGGCATGAGGAAGTTATCCTCAAAATTTCAATATCCATAAGATGCTTTGTTAAAGTGGATATAACCTTACTCTCTAAAAAAAACCTAATTATGACAAGAGTTTGTGTACTTGTGAAATCTGGTGAGACTGCATTGAGATCCATTTCCTTAAAACCTAGTTTTAAGAAATGGGTTCAAGATATAGTCTATGAGAATGAGATAGAATATTTTAGGTGTTATGATTTGCAGGTTCATAGAGTTATAATGTGCCCTAATTTAAATAATATAAATGAAACTTCTCCTAAACCCATGGGGGTGGATAAATTTAAGTGAAAATGAATATCCAAGGATAACATGATAGGAATGGAGAAAAAGGTTACTTTTTGAAACCCTAATTAGAGCACATTATAATGTAAAAATAGGGGTACTCCCTAAAATATACTTGTCTGTCAAAAAATCCTTAGACTAATACATTTTAAATATTGTGGGAAGTAAGGCTAACCTACATTCACACTCTCTCACAAAGAGCACTAAGATATATTTAAGTTTTGGTGTTGAAGCCTTTGAATCACAATAGTTTCAACCAATCAAGAGAACCATTTGGAAACCCCAAAAGACTAAATAGGCCCCTAGTATGAACATTGATATAGGCATTGCTATAGGGAAAACTAAGTAACTAGTTGGTAGTTGAGACTTCTATACTAGAAACACCTCATACCTACAACTTGAGATTAGAACTAATAGGACCAAGGAGCTAATCAACCCATTGGTCAATGTATAATCATTTCCCCTTCCTAATTTTGAAATTTATTTCATGGAACATTAGTGGGATTAATAACTCTAAGAATCAAATAATAGTTATAAATCTTAGGAAAGTTTAAAAACCAAGTTTTATTCTACTCCAAGAAATAAAGATTTCTTCAGATGCCTTGGAAAGTTTGAGAAACTCTATTTGGAGTTAAGTCTAGTGTCACTAGGTCAAGGGATATTTGGGCCTATAGAGGTCTTTTGATCCTTTAGGATCACATACTTTTTAAGGGAAGTGTCATTTGTAATAAGAAAGGACATGTTGGGATTGGATTTAATTATGTAGCCTCAAATAAGAAATGGATATCATCCAACATTTATGCCCCAAATTCTAAAATAGGAAGGAGCTAATTTTGGGAAGAATTGTCTGAATTCATATCTTACACATTAGAGTGGGAATGGATGGTGGAAAGTGATTTTATTACCCCATAAACCCAAAATAAAAAAAGGATGAAATACTATATACAATGATAGTATGGTTGACTTCAATGACTTTAACATGAGAAATGATCTTCAGGGTGTAGAATTATGTGAAACCTCTTACACTTGGACCAAAAAAAGAATGGGGATGGATAATATCCAAGTTAGATTATATAGATTTATTTTAAATTCATATTTGGACCTAAGCTCCTGTTATA
The DNA here is from genome assembly GCA_037957365.1 of Torreya grandis. Lineage (NCBI taxonomy): Eukaryota > Viridiplantae > Streptophyta > Pinopsida > Cupressales > Taxaceae > Torreya > Torreya grandis. The sequence continues at coordinate 876,812 of JARHVA010006350.1, forward strand.
GGCTTTCACTCCTTCCCAAAATTTGTTCTAACCATAATCCCATGGTTTCCTTAAGGAAGAAGTTCTTAGGAAAAGGAATCTTCCTTTTAGGTTTGATAAGATGTGGTTAAAACATTAAAGACTTCAAGAAACCATGAAGAAATGGTGGAATGTGGATATTGAGGTTCAAGTTATGTTTTTACTATCCTCTAAGGTCAAAATGATCAAAGCAAATCTAAGTGTTGAACAAAGAAGTTTTTTGTAACATATTTACAGTGAAAAAAGAAATTACTAATGCTCTTAGGGCTTTGGAATAAAACATCTAAGTGAGTGTAATAGATCGATAAACTTAATATAAGGAAAAAAGAGATATTATGCACTTTCCACAATATGGAAGTAAAGGATAGATCTACTAGAAACAGATATCTAGAAACATATGGTTAAAAGAGGGGGATGGAAACTCAAAACAAATCTTTCAATCTACATGTAGAAATAAGAATGACTTGATAATATGGGAACTAATCAAGGATGATAATACCAAATGTAAGGATGAAGATGAGATAAAATTGGAAATAGTAATTTTCTTTAAAAACATCCTCTCTATAAGCCATCTTATCAACCAAGATCTTAAGGGAAGCTTCTTAGATTATTTGATAGTGTTATTGATCTTAAAGAAAATACTAACCTTATGAAATAACATACTAATGATGAATTAAAACTATAGTGTTCTCAATGGATGGTGATAAGGAATTTAGATTGGATGGGTATCCTCGCCTATTTTTCAAACAATTTTGGGAGATTATCCAACATGAGGTGTTAACTGAAGTAGTTGATTTTTTTATAATGGGTTATATTATTAAATAAATCAATAGTAATTTCTTGGTACTAATTCCTAAAAAAGAATTATATTTTTAGTTAAGAACTTTAGATCAATTAGCCTTTATAATACACTCTACAAGATTTGTACTAAGACACTTGTTTTAAGGCTCTAACCTATACTCCCTAAAATCATTTGTACCAAGATTTGTAGCAAAGAGTATTTTTGGCAAGACGATAGATCACCAACAACATTATTATGATCCATGAGGCTATTCATTACTTGGATCAGTATAAAAGAGTAGGTATACTCATCAAATTAGATGTCCAAAAGGTTTATGATAGATTTTCTTGGAGATTCCTTCTATTGATTCTAAAAAAATTGGCTTTAACAAACTCTTTGGGAATCTTATCTTTAATTACATTATTAATATGAATTTCTTTGTCCTTATCAATGGTATTCCTAAATTTTTATTGAAACTAAAAGAGGAATCCATTAGGGAGATCTTCTCTTCCTATATATTTTTATCATCCTAATTAAGGAACTTGCATGAATGCTTCAAGAAGTTAGACATATTAGTTTGATTATAGGAATTCAAATTGATCCATGTTATACACCAATCACAAACCAATAGTTTTTGGATAATAATTTCATTATTATAATTTATTCTATTAAAAACCATTAAAATAATCCTAGCTAACTATGAAGCAATGTCTGGGCAAAGTATCAATATTGATAAAATCTCTCTTTTTCATGAACACCAAGTTAGAGTTACAAAATAGTATTTATAATATTTTAAGTTTCCAAATATAGTCTCTTATATATTTTTAATTAAGTATGCCCCTAGATAAATAAATTTTGAGTATTGAGGATTGGAATCCACTAATGGACAAAATTTTGAAAAAGTTAGCTAGTTAGAAGGCCAATTACTTATGCCATGTGGGAAAGATCCTTTTGGTTAAGAGTTCCTTGTAGAGCATGCCCATTTATGTGATGTCAATACTTAAAATTAATTATAAAGTTGTAGATAGAATTGATCAAATCCAATGAATATTTTTTTGGTAAAGAAAGGATCAGACAAAGAGAATCCCCCTAGTTTCTTGGGAAAAAGTATGCAAATCCAAAATAGAAGGGGCCCAGGATTATGATAGGTCAAAGGACTGAATAGAGTACTTTTATAAAATTAAGAATGGAAAATCCTAAAAGAGGATATTATTTGGACTGATATTACCAAAGTTAAGTACCTAACAAATGTTGGGGATGAACCAACAAACTTGATTACTTTTATGCAAGCAATTAAACATGGAATTAAACCAGAATGATAAGCAACTAGAATCAAAAATAGCAAAGAATAAGAGATACAAGAAACCACCCTAAAAACTTGTATTAAACTCTTCCAAAAGGAAATACAAATGAAGAAGCTACACACTTTCTTCTCACACCTCTCAGATGTACAGATCTCTTTCCCTCAAGAGTTTACAATCAATTCCAACAACCTGGATTGATACACACATATACAATATGTCTTGTACTGTTCTCTCTTACACTTTCACAAGTATATAAGCTATGAAGATCTATCCCATTATATAAGATTAGGGATCATGAGCAATGCATTTACAACCATTAGATACACCTCCTAATCAAAGGCTTAAAATAGTCCTGTTAAAGATAGAGACACAGACTTATAACTAACAACTAATCCTATCATGCAAACATTATGTTCTATCCACAAAAATAGATTCTAGATGCACAGGTGACCGACATCAGTCCCTACCTATCTGCCTATAACTGACATCATCCGATACATGACAGACGCTGACAGCTACTGGTTGACTCCTTGCCGTCGTCGGTGACTTTGTAAATCTAGCAACTTTAGCATCCACTTATCTGGTGAAGGTTTTAACTCCACACCTTAACAATGTCCCACTTGGAGATAAATAGCTGCACCAGTACCTGTACAACAACATCTTCTAGCTTCTCCATCTTCAAACTCAATCTTGAAGACCAACAAAAGTTGAATGAAGATTCAACTTCTCCTTTGTTACTGGCTTTGTTAACATATCAGTAGGGTTCTTATCTATATGGATCTTTTCTAGCTTTAACTCACCATCCTCCAATACCTGTCTTATGAAGTGGTACCTAAGCCGTATATGTTTGGTTCTTGAATGAAAGGCTAAATTCTTAGCCAAATGAATTACACTTTGACTGTCACTATACAATTTGCAACTCTCTTGCTCCTTTCCTAGCTCTTCTATGAACCGTGTCATCCATATCATCTCTTTACTAGCCTCTGTGACTACAATGTGTTCTGCCTCTGTAGTAAACAAGGCAACAACCTTCTATAACTTTGAAATCCAGCTAACCGCCATTCCACCAACAGTGAAAACATATCCTGTGGTGCTTCTCCTGCCATCCAAGTCACCTACCATATCTGAATCTACATAACCATGTAGAGAAGTGTTTGACCCACCATGGCATAAATTCCTACTATTGTTCCCTTTCAGATATCTAAAAATCCACTGAACTGTTTTCTAGTACTCCTTCCATGGATTGGCCATATACCTACTGACAACTCCCATTGCTTGGGCAATATCTAGTCTAGTACATACCATTGCATACATTAAGCTCTCAACTGTGGAAGCATATGGAACTCTACTCATGTACTCTACCTCATCATGAGAATTAAGACACTATTTTTTACTCAACTTAAAGTGTCCAGCCATAGGTGTACTTATCGGTTTTGCATCCTGCATATTAAACCTCTTCAACACCTTGTTCACAAAATCCTCTTGAGACAAAATCAACCTGTGATTTTTCCTGTCTCTCTTAATACTCATGCCAAGGATTTTCTTTTCTACTCCTAAATCCTTCATGGCAAATGTGTGAGCTAATTTCACCTTAAGCTCAGAGATATCCTGCATGTGTGAACCTGTAACCAGTATATCATCTACATACAGCAGCAAGATAATATATCTACCATTATCCAATCTCTTAAAATACACACAATGGTCAAATTGACATCTACTATAGCCATGCTCAGTCATAAACCTATCAAATTTCAAATACCATTATCTAAGAGCTTGCTTGAGACCATACAAGCTTTTCTTCAATCTGGACACTAGCTTCTCCTTACCCTTGACCTCAAATCCTTCCGGCTGATGCATATATATTTCTTCATCCAAATCTCCATGAAGAAACACTGTCTTAACATCAAGCTGCTCAAGATGCAAATTCTCAATAGCAACTAAAGACAATACAGTCTGTATAGAAGTCATTTTAACTACAGGAGAAAAAATCTCACCAAAATCAATACCTGGTTTTTGTGTAAATCGTTTCACTACCAACCTGGCCTTATATCTCATTTGTCCATTCTCACCTTCCTTTAACCTGTAGATCCATCTATTCTTCAGTGTCTTCTTTCCCGCTGGCAACTCAACCAAATCCCATGTTTGGTTCTCTTTCAAGGAATCAATTTCCTCATTCATGCCTAGCTCCCACTATTTCTTAGATTCCACCTATATTGCTTCATCAAAATTCTCAAGTTCTCCACTATCAGTGAGAAATAAATAGAATAATGAAGAGAAATATTGAATTAGAGGTTTACTTACCCTTGCTGACCTCCTGATGGGCATCTAAGACTCATTTTTTGCTTGTTGTCTGCCCAAATTCTCTAACAGTGACCGACCTCGGTCACCTCCAGGCCTGTAACTGACCGATGTCGGTTCCACATGACCGACCTCTATTCCTTCTTGACCGATGTTGGTCATTGTCTGATGGACATCAGTTCCTTTATTACTGATGCTGGTTCCTTCTTGACTGACATCAATCTCTATGTTTTCCTGTTTGTGATAATTCTTTCTCGTGAGCTCATTTTGGACCATCACCTCATCCAATTCTTCATGGCCCTGCTCAAAATTCTTCAGCTTCTTGAGCTAATCACTATACATCACTTTTTCATTGAAAACAACATCATGGCTCCTAATTATTTTGTTAGTTCCTAGATTCCAAAACCGGAATCCAAAATCATCAGATCCATAACCAATAAATGTGCACCTCATAGACTTAGCATCTAGCTTCTTTCTATTTTCCTTATCAACGTGCACAAAAGCTTTAGAACCAAAAACTCTTAGAAATGAAAGATCTACCTTTTTACCTATCCATGCCTCTTTTGGAATTCCACCATCCAGCACTGTAGAGGGTCCTTTGTTAATCAGGTAAATTGCAGTATCTACAACTTTTGCCCAAAACTGTAAGGGCAAACCAGCATGCAATCTCATACTCTTGTCACGCTCCAATATTGTTTTGTTCATCCTTTCAACAACTCCATTTTGCTAAGGTGTCCTTGGAACCATCCTTTGCCTATGTATTCCATTCATATAACAATATCTTCTAAACTTATAGCTATAGTACTCACCACCATTGTCAGATTTAAGGCACTTCAATCTCCTACCTATTTCATTCTCAACTAAAGCTTTCCAAATCTTAAAAGTGTCAAAAACATTAGATTTATTCTTTATGCAATAGACCCATACCTTTCTTGTAGCATCATCAATGAAAGTAACCTAATACTGTGATCCTCCAATAGAAGCTACCTGAGCTGGTCCCCACACGTCTGTGTGAACAAGCTCCAACTTGTGCTTCCTCTTTGTTGACCCAATTTTAACAAACCTTACTCTCTTCTATTTTCCAAAAACATAATGCTCACAAAAATCTAGATCTATGCTTTTCAAATCTGAAAGCTTACCTTTTGACTTAAGAATTGTCATTCCCTTCTCACTCATGTGGTCGAGCCTCTGGTGCCACAACTTTGCATCCACATCTAAAGTAGATAATACAGAAGGAGAATAATCAGTAATATAATTACATAAATAGAGAGTACCTACTCTCTTACCTCTAACTAATACAAGTGCTCCCTTGGTAACCTTCCAAGATTCAGCTGTGAGAGTTACTGTACAACCCTCATCACCCAACTTTCTTATAGAAATCAGATTCCTTTTCAGGGCTGGGACATGCATGACATCTTTCAACACCCATGTGTTGCCATTCTATAATTTTAGCTACACTTTTCCTTTGCCAACAATTTTACAAGGCTCATCATCCCCTAAATAAACTTTTCCAAAATCTCCCTGGATATAATCATTGAAAAATTCTCTATTTGGGGTAGCATGGAAAGAGGCCCTAGAATCTAAAACCCAAGATTCTATTTTATTATGCAAAGAAAGTGAAAGAGCATCTTGTGTAACAATACCTGTAACTTTTGCTTCTTCATTACCTTCATGCTGATTCTCTTCATTAACTTTCAACCAGCAATCTTTCTTTGCATGTCCTCTCTTTCCACAATTCCAGTAGGTTATATTTCTTTTTCCATTTCTAGATTTGGATCTATTTCTCATCTTTGACTTAGACCTTGATCTCCCATGCTTGCCCTTCTCTTTTTGCCTCCCCCTACTTTCAAAACTTAAAGCATTACCTGATGATTCCCCTATGCTTTTCTTGCGAGTCTCTTCATTCAGGATTACACTAACAACATCATCCACTTTTAAAATATTTGAAGCAGATGCAGTATTACTAACTACCATTACTAAGCTATGCCAACTTTCAAGCAGAGAGCATAAAATTAAAAGAGCTTTAATTTCATCATCAAAAACTATTTTGATTAAATTTAATTAATTTACAATTCCATGGAAATCATTAAGATGATTAGATACATATCCACCTTCTTGCATTTGCAAATTAAATAACTGCTTCATAAGATATACCTTATTTGAAGCTGAGGGCTTTTCATATAAATTTGCTAAAGTGTCCATCAACTCTACCATTGTTTTTGCCTATGGCAAGTTAGAAATCATAGAAGATCCTAGACTCAATCTTATAGATCCAAGAGCCTTTCTATCAACACCACCCAATGGTAAGTATAGATCTTTCTGATACAGATAATCCTCTATCTATGTTCTCCATACTTGGTAATTCTTGCCATTAAACTTCTCCATTCTCAGTTTGCTTTCTTTTGCCATTGCTTCTCCCACTCAAATAGAAACCCCTGTGAGTAACCTATAATCAACACACACTAACCAGATCTAAAACACCTGTTAGTCAACCTGAGCTCTGATACCACTTGTTGGGGATCAACCAACAAACTTGATTACTTTTATGTAAGCAATTAAACATGGAATTAAACCAAAATGATAAGCAACTAGAATCAAAAATAGCAAAGAATAAGAGATACAAGAAACCACCCTGAAAACTTGTATTAAACTCTTCTAGAAGGAAATACAAATGAAGAAGCTACACACTTTCTTCTCACACCTCTCAGATGTATAGATCTCTTTCCCTCAAGAGTTTACAATCAATTCCAACAACCAGGATTGATACACACATATACAATATGTCTTGTACTTTTCTCTCTTACACTTTCACAAGTGTATAAGCTATGAAGATCTATCCCATTATATAAGATTAGGGATTATGAGCAATGCATTTACAACCATTAGATACACCTCCTAATCAAAGGCTTAAAATAGTCCTGCTAAAGATAGAGATGCAGACTTACAACTAACAGCTAATCCTATCATACGAACATTCTATTTTGTCCATGAAAATAGATTCTGGATGCACAGGTGACCAACGTTGGTCCCTGCCTGTCTGCCTGTGACTGACGTCGGCCGATACATGACCGACGTCGGTAGCTATTGGTCGACTCCTTGCCATCGTCAGTGACTGTGTAAATCTAGCAACTTCATCATCCACTCATCTGGTGAAGGTTTTAGCTCCACACCTTAACAACAAATAAGACAAAGGACTACTTTTTAAAGGAAGACATCCCTTGCCAAGGTTCAAGTTTTTGGAAAGTAGTGATCAAAACTAGAGACCTCATATATAAAGGTTACAAGTGGGTTGTGGGGGATCGAAGAAATATTAATTTTTGAGAATACCCTTGGATATTTAACTTACCTATACGAGTCATTGGTAATTATAATGATATCAAAAAATTATTTAAATCTTCAATAGGGAGTAAAGTCAAAGACTATTGGTCCCTAAGTGACTTGACTCCAACATGGAAATAATTGGTCTTTCTGGGAGCTACTAAGGACAAGAATAGATTCCTTAACATTGTAAATTCTAGAATTTCAAATTTTCACATCCACTTCCTTCCCAAAAATGAAAAGATTATTTGGCACCCAGATCCCATAGGGGATTATACTATTAAATCTAGCTTTGGTGGATCAAGACCTAATGGACCATGACCCTTCTTGGTCTAAATTTTAGGAAAAATGTTTGATCCTAAAAATTGGTATTTTTTCTTATTTGTCTACTCAAAACTGAATTCTCACTATTGATAACCTAAATACCAATGTATTTTAAGTGCCCAACTGATATAGTCTATGCATGAAGGAGGAAAGTATTAACCACATCTTCTTGGGGTGTAATTTTACTCTTCCATTTGGTATTATTCATTGTGTTCTCTTAAAATATCTTGGGTTCTACCTAATTATATTTGGGACCTCTTTCTAAAATGAAATCCTCCTTAGAAACATAAGGCTTTGAAGCTTATTTGGAATCTAACTCTTCCTCACTTTCTCTAGGGAATCTAAAAGGAAAGAAACCACAAGATGTTTAGAGAAAAAGGTCTAAGTGGTGGATCACTAAATTAAAAATTGTTGAGGCTATCAAGGAAAATTGGGTATTTAGGATTCCTTAAAAATTCAAATGGAATGATAGTGATGACTTAAGTTTTCTTGATCTTTGGAATGTTAAGCTCCCTAAGGGCCCTAATTTAAGAAATAACCCCACTCAGAAATCTACTAAATGGATCCCTTTGGTTGAAGGATGGTACAAACTCAATTTTGATGGTGCTCCAAAAAGTAACTTAGGTAAAATTGGAGGTTGGGGAGTGGTCAGAGATAGTAATGGGAATATTTTGGTTGCCTATGTAAGCAAGATGGGAATCTAAAAAATTCACGTTGTTGAATCTAGGGTAGCCTTTTAGGGAATTAAGGTGGCTAATCACAGAGGTATTTCAAAGCTAGATATTGAAGGTGACTCATTAAATATCATTAACTACCTTAAATGGATCTCTCTAATCTCTTGGACTATTCATAATGATATTATAGATGCTAGGACCTTTTCTTATTCTTTTTAGGAAACCAACCTTGGCCACATCTTTAGAGAAGGAAATTGTTGTGCATACTTCCTCATGAATTTATGGGTCTCCAATGATTTTACTATCTAGGAACCATAGGGATTTAACCCACCCCATTTCAACCTTTAGATTCATATTATATTGGGAAAATTAAATAGGGTTGATCTCTATTTTTTATAGCTTGAGAATGGGGGATTTTCCTATGCCTTTTGAGAATTTTTACTTTTATAAATTGCTTTTGGTTTTATGTTTCTTTCCTTGCATGGTTAGGATGTGGGTGCACCTCATGATTTATGTTGTCTTGTTTGGGTTATACAAGATACCCTTATTTATTTCCTCTTCCTCATTTTAGGATTATTCTTGCCCTCTTTTACCTTATTCTCTAGGTAGAGACCAAGGCCTCCTATTGTGCCTAGGATGGTTCCAAACCTAGTCAAATACTAGACTGATAATATCACTTTTTTTAATTTGTTTAGGTTGGGTCCCTTGGGGACCTCTTTTTTTTATTACCAATACCTAGGTCTTCATTTACTTTAGTCTAGGATAGTTTTTGGTCCAACTAAAACTGACTAATTCCCATACTAGTTAAAAGTGGTTATTGCTTATGTCTAGATTTGTTGCTCTTGGTTAGGTCCTCCTTGTTTGTTGGTGAGTTTCACCTTCATTTATATTTTTTCTATGAGGATACATATACCTCTTGATGTGTCTATGTTACATTCCACACTAGTTCAAAAGTGGGTTTGCCTTAATCTAAACATTAATCAATCATGTTTGTAGAATATCATGTCATGTATAGGTCTTGGTTTTGAATTTTTTGAACACTCTAATTTTTTCATTTTTTTCATTTTCAATTTGATTTTAAACACACATATATCTAATAAATCAATTCCAAGAAGTAAGGATTTCAAATTAAAATAATATAATGGATACAAACTATCCATAACTTATGTCAACACATAATGAGCACTAAGTGTAATAACAACCCAATTTTAAGGGATTATGGTAAGCAATATGACCCCATTATATATATGAATCACAAAATCATGTCTAAAAATATATTTTAGAGATAATAATATGCATTCCCCCTATAGGGAAAAATAGGTGTATATGCACATGTCATAATATATAGTCATTGAATGTATGTGATCATCTAATATAAATATATATCATTATAAAATTAATAATAACTATTCAATAGGGATGGGGTGGATAATAAGTATGTTTTATCAATGTGTAGCATTCCTCAAGGAATGTGCAATAAGATCAAACTATTGTAAATTATGTTTCATCATGGGATAGTTAGCATGAATTTTTGGATCAAGATAAAAAATCAAAATGAAAGGGCTAATGGAAACATCATAACCAAATCAAATCCAAGGGTTAGATTAGTAGTCAATAGAAAAATTATGCACACATGTATATGAAGATAGAATAATAGAGTGGATGAAAAATCAATCAAACATCAAGAAGATATGTACAGTAGACTTATGTTTGAGTTAATCAATGATCTTATGCATGCAATAGTCATATGTATGTCTTGTATCATCTGACCAACCATGCATATAAGATACATCATCTTCACTTTGTATTTTATGTTGAGTTATTATCTCTAGCTCATGAATAAGTGAATTACATAGATATTAATTTGGTACTAAATTCTTAGTCACACTTATGATTGTATTCACATTAGTTACTTATGGTAATGTTGATTGATTGAATGAACATAGTGATACTTGAACTATGGTAATAATTGGAATTTTATTTGTATGTCATAATCATTAATATCTACTAATTCTAATGTGTCACTTCAATAATATTTTATCTTTATATTAGGGTATGTATAAGTGACCACACCATATTTTGGAATTAATTTATCAAATATTATTTGATCTTTAATATCTTCCACATCATCATTATGATTTTCATTATTCTTATGCATGAAATAGAAGTTGTAGTTGAATTCTTAGAAATAATTTGTTAATTTTTGTCTTAGGTACATATTTTTTATGATCTTCCTTCTTAGGTTTCTCTCTCTCTTAGGCAAAATTTCTTTAGGCAAATCTTGATTTGGTAATTTTACCTTGGGATATTGAACCACAATTTTAGTAGGTTTTTCAACCTTAAAAGATGTGATTCATTCCAGTACTTATTTTATATATGTATCTAATGTAATATCACCACTATCAATAATATCTTGTATCTTGTGTTTCAAATCCCAATAATTATCTAAGGATGTTCATGAACTTTATGATAAGCACAATAGAATTTAGATCTTTTCATAGATTGAGTAGGAGATAATATGATCAATTTTTTTGAAGCATATTTTTATTTCTAAGATTTTCACTTGGATAAGTATTAATATTACAATTTTTTAATTTATTAGTCACAGATGATTTTTTTAACCCATGTTTGAGATGATATCTTTTGAGACACATACATTTTGAATGGGTAGTTATCAATGTAATTAATAGTAACATTCTTATGATTTTAGCATGTAAAATCTTATACTCAAGTTATTGGGATTTTAGAAATAAGGATTAGACATGTTTTTTTAACTTATCTATGGAATGCATCATAGAAAGAATTTGATGCAAAATAATGGTGTCACTATGAATATATTCATTCAAGAGTTTAGTCTTATCATGTATGGCCACATTGGGCACATGTTGTGAGTGTTTATATTTATAATCATAAAACCTATACATTTAAAATTCAATATTAATGAAAAAGTATATAGGACTATGCACCCTATCTCTTTGTGTTGTTATATCATAGACCTTCATATTGATCTCAATGGTCATGTCATTACTTATCCTTGCATCATATTTTGGGATAATACATTCAAATATCCATATTTAATTCTCAAAGGTTAAGTTCTAAACCTATTTGAGCTCCAAATATTCATAAAGAAGCATATTTCCAAGTTGAATCATCAAGAGGTAACATGGTTGCATTGACACATAGGTTTACTCCTTCCTTACTCTTTTTATTTTCAATCATTTCAATTATTTCAAATTTTAAGTTATATTCATTGATTAATACTATAAAATACTCTTATTATAGTTCATAAACTATTAAATCACTCAAAGTGAGCTCAAGCAAAGAAAAACATGTGTTGTACACACCCAAGTATGCATTTATTTTATTTAAGTTAGTAATCTCATCCTTATGTTTTACTATATTAAATGTCAGAAATTTTAGATACTAAAACTAAATATTTATAGCAACCCAATCTTGCATATTTGACAAATAACAATCATGTCTCTATAATATAGTTCTATACCTCCATATTACTGAAAGGCTCATATTCACCATCTTATTATGCCTAAATGCTTATCTATTATTATGATCCATATCATTTTGGTGAGTTAGGTCTCATGCACTACATATAAATCTTAAAATCTAATAAACATCTTTCCCTATCAATTTCATATAGTACTTATTTTTATCCCTCTATACATTATCATATATAAAGGGACATTATTATCAAAGATAGTGTCTAGATCCTTATCTATTGTTCAATAGACAAAATTCATACAAATTTAAAATGTTTATAAACTTATGGGTTGAATTATTTGTCTTATGGAACCCTACCATGAGATATTTTCAAAGGGTGTGGTATAAATACAATTATAAGCCTTCTCATTGTTCATCTAGAAAATACAAAGAAAAACACCTACTAAATCTCAATCAATTGACTTCACAACCAAGCTATTCTACCTTATTCATCCATGTTTGCATATCAAGAATATGACCATTCATATTACATTTAAATATTATCTCATGAGTGATATTTATTGAGTTAAAATATAGATAATTGCATGCATCTTCATATAGTATATTTCACCCTTTGTGCACACACACACCCACACATTGAGGAGAACTACATAAGTTTAAGGCCTTCCTTTGAATATTAGATATATTAGTAGTGCTTAATGACAAAGGGGTCATTGAGGGAAACTCAACACTGTAATCCCACTAACCCATTTTAGAAAAATCATTCTAAGGTTGAAGAATGGTGAGGAGTTAGGGATTGAGAATTACAACCTATATCCTAGATCTAAATATATCAATAGAAAGGAACTATAAAACCTAGAATAGTGAAGTTAGTTACATCAAGATCTAATCATTATTATGTACTAGATACTTACTTCATAGCTAGACACTGGCATTAGTTGTAGTGTCCAGATATGATGGTAGTTTTTATATCTACAAAAGTATAATTTCTCGAATCTAACAATTGATCTAGAATACCGATCTTGCATAATTTCCACCTATTTTCAATCTAGATTTATTTGTGCATAGTTAACTTAGGTAAGTTAACTTAGGTAAGTTACATTTTTATTTTTTATTACAATCAATTTAAAATATTTTAAATTTGGTACTTTATATATTTATCATATCTTAGTATTATAATTCAAAATATTCATTTATTTGAGTTTAAAATTAATTATCTTACTATAGATTAGTTTATCACCCTTCTGCTTGAACTATTTCCATATTATTAACCCTATTCCCTAACATATTCTAAATTTAGGGTTAAACACATATTCAATATAAGCCTTGGGAAAATAAGAAGGGATTAATTGTAGATATCACTATATTTAGGTCTAGGGGAAGAATGAATTAAATAAGTCACACATGGAAGAATTTGATATCCAAAATTCATGGAATATGTAATACTAAGGAGAGATAAGAATTTATCATTATTAATATCATCCTTAATTTTATTTTAGATAAATTTAACCCATTTCATTACATGAATTATAAATATATTGTACATTTTAGTAAAAAAACATACAATCCTGACAATCATAACTTTAATGACAAAATATAAAGTATCAACATCCATTAGAAGTATGTTATGGTTTCACTTATGTGAATAAGTGGAAATTAGAAAATAGATTGAAAACCCTAATAAGGAAATATGAAACCTTAAGAGAAATATTTAGAGATTTTTATGCTCAAAATAATTATTGGGTTCACCAAAGTGTTGTGTGTGTGTGTGTGTGTGTGTGTGTGTGTGTGTGTGTGTGTGTGTGTGTGTGTGTGTGTGTGTGTGTGTGTGTGTGTGTGTGTGTGTGTGGGTGTGTGTGTGTGTGTGTGTGTGTGTGATGTAAATAATATTAAACTATTAAAATTTAGATTGGGAAAAATAGGTCATTCAACATACAAATCTAAATGTAAAAGTAAGATTTATATTATACTTAATATTTTTAAAATTGAAAAATCAAGAGGGAAGAGAGGCACTTATCTGATCTCTATTTTATATCACTCACTATCTACATTTTAATACTAAAAATGACTTTATATTAGCTATGTAATTACTCAGTGAAGCTTAAACTCCTATTACATCTAATTTTATCCAAGCTTTGTTGGTACTATATAGAATAATTATGTTGGTTTTTTCAACCTCATATCATTGTGCCTACACCTTTATATGATTTCTAAGTATTTTAATTCCCTCAATCATGTGAATATATATTTATTTTTATTCTCATCTTGCCTTAAAACACTAGCTTCATTTCTTACACAAGATTGAATTAGAAAATGGGTTATAAATTTGGGTTGGATAGCCCCAACCACTCCCCACTAAGTGATTAATGTTTTACTACATTTCAATACTCTGAAGTTGGATAAAAATAGATGTATTTATTCTACTTAGGTGTGTGTATACCATCATGATCATGCTAGAATGAAATGCAATATTTAAGTTTTGAGACTTGACAAATTGTAACCTTGACCTTGTGTTAGTGTTCAAAATTGGCTCTAGGGATTTTCCTTTAAGGTTTTCTTAGATGTGTATGCTTTTTTTATAATGTCTAAATAGATTGATAATGGATTCCTCAATATTTTAAGCATAAATTAAGTAACCAAGTAATTTATAATTAATTAAGACCTTAGGCTTGATTTATATTTATAGATTACTCTTATATATTTTCCCTTATAACTTACATATAAAACATGATTAGGCTGACCAAATGGATATTATTTAATTTTAAAAGTAATCATTAAGGGTTCATGGACACTTCCAATAATATGAAGAAAATTATGATAAATAGTATACATCTGATTATTATTAACACTTTATAAAGAGGGAAATCCAATGATCTAGAGCATGGAAATAATTTGTTTAAGATTGTGGATAATTATTACACAAACTAGTGCAATCCTAAATATGTGTGATATGAAATTAGTTTGGAAAATATAATATATGAGTAAATAAATAGGGTAAACTTTGCATAAGAGTCAAATGTGTTGCACAAGTCTAAGCATATAAAGATATGTCAAAATTGATGTTGTTAAGTGTCTAAAAATTTAATTTAGGTGCCTATACCAAAAAAAATAAATTATTTTCTTCCATTTTGATAATATGATAAATGATTCTAATGGAAGATATCCACACATAAATGAAATGAAACCAAAAGGGTGGAAAGTGGGAATGAAACACTAAAATAAAATTTTGAAATGGATACAAAATAACAAGTCCTAAAAGGTGAAAGGGTACAAACCCTAGATTGAGTGTAAGTAGATAAAATTTACTAATTATGATATATTTAAAATTGTATTAGTCAAGTAAAATAATCTAAAATAATCATAGAAAATAAATATAATTTAAATAGTAATTATAGTCACACATACATATCTAAATATACTAAAAATAGATAGTATAAATTTCAAAATTTTGACTATTGCGATACTAAAATCCAGTATTAAATACTTGGAGATGTTGGTTTTGACCTACCTTCACCCTATATGTCTTATGTATAGACATAATTATTATTCATTATCATATCACATCCACATGTTTTTCATGGGTTTGACCTTCTTGATTTATTATCAATCATCTCGAGGAATCCCATAATATTTTTATAACCTTTTTGAAATCATATTTAGAATATATATATATATATATATCATAAAATTAATTTTCCTACCTTTTAGGTATAATTTTAAGACTCGTATGATTCCATAATTCCATACTTGTCTAAGTATAACAGACTTGTCCCATCTTAAGAAATGGTTACTTTTAAAATTTAAATCATTATTATGGGTTAACCCATACATTTTACATGTGGGTGGCATGAAAAAATACCCAAACAGTCACATTGAATTACATATCACTTATGAGTATTTTGCCCATATATCAAACACTTATGAAGTATTATCAAACAATTGTGCTTCAAAGGCACTACCCTATTCTTTCCAATTCAGCTTTAAGTCTTAAGGAGAAAGACTTAGTCAAGTCTGAAGCACCTAAAAATCAAAGTCAAAGTTATCATTTTATAAGTATCAAAAGCTATATTACATGTTTCATATATTAAACTATCATATTTCTCATATACACCAAATGGGTAGAACTATATGTGGTTTGACTTCCATTCTTAGAGTTTGGATATACAAATACCACTTATCCACCCTATTTCCAATTTTGTATACCAAAACCTAGTGTCAAAGTTGGGCCTATAATTTAAAATATAAAGATACATTTATGAAATTAAGTGTATAGTCATATTATAAAGATCACATATGGATGAAAATAGGGTATAGTGGTCATTAACATAATGGAGAATTAAAATCTACATAATGAAACTACCAGATTTAATCGTTAGTGCCAATCAATACCAACCAGAGGCTAAAAATTATATCTAGATGTGCCCATAAGTCTAGTTATTGATTTGAGTGACTCACAGTCCAAATTATAATCTTTCCTAAATCTTATATTTAGTCTTAGACCTACATATAAAATTAAAATGATAAACATCTTAATCCTCTTATTACTTTCAATAAATATTAAGTATAATTGTCAAATCATTTTTTATCTTTTACATTTAGGTTGCTACTTAGTTGTAACATGTTATAAAATATGAATCAATTCAAAATTTTACACTTGTTAATGTTCATTAATAAAAAATAAAGTCAAATATATTGGTGAACTTGTATATTTTCTTGAACATAGCCAAACCCTAGGATCCCTTAGGGTTTATTTTCTTCTTTCTAGGATTTTATATTTATGCCCTTGGATGTGATTTTTACATATAATTTGTATATGTTTCTATCTTCATAGGTGAAAATATAATGTTTTTACTCTTTTTTTATAAGGTTTCATGCTTATTATCCTATTATGGATTTTTATGCACCTAAAATTTACATGGTGCAACATTTATGAAAAATCCAATGGTGATGCAAGGACCTCCACCTATATATATATATATATATATATATATATATATATATATATATATATATATATATATATATATATACACACACACACACACACTCACACACACACACACACACACACACACACACACACACACACACACACACACACACACTAAGATCCAAATTTTAGCCTCTTTTTCATTTTGTAAATTCATTTAATTTGGGTTATTTTCCCTTAATTTTAACTTTGTTATTTTATCATGGAACCATCATTATAATGACATAATTTCCTATCTCCATAAAGTAACTACCCTTCCCATAATGACCTCATCATAGTAGTTTTGTAAACCACCATAATTAAAGTGTTATAAGAGTGTAAGTTGCATAATACACCATGGTGTTTTTATCAATAACTATGGTTGTTTTGATGTTCATGGTGGTGGTTATGTAATAGACACTTACACGATGTGGTTATTTTCTCACCATTCATGTGTGTTTTAGAATAGCTTCCAAGACTTCACTTTTCATTTGTTTTTCATGTGTTTGATCACATTTATTATTCATTTTATATTTTATTCACTATTAGGTGTCATAAATCATCTATAAATTTATTTTTATCAAATTTTAGCTCTCGTATCTTCTGACACAACTACCTATCTTTGTAATGCAACTACCCCCCTGTGATGACCTCATTATGGTGTTATTGTAAACTATCATGGTAGAAGTGTGGCATTTATGTACTACTCCATGGTAGTTCCTTCATTTATTTTAGTGGTTCCATAATTGACATATGTATTTTCATAATAAACATCTATACAAGGTAGTGGTTTCATCACTATTCATGTATTTTTTAAAATAGTTTATGAGACTTCACTTTTCACACATTTTGCATAATTTTGATCATGTTTATTGCTCATTTTATCTTTTGGTAACCTTATAGATGACATATATTAGAACTAACTTTTTAGATCAGATCTTATCTCTATTCTCATTTCTAAAATTGGTTCAATCTCTAGTTAAACTATTACATACAACCTTTATCTTCCATTACAAGTACTTCTTTTTGAATGGAAAATAGAGGTACTTGTAATGGAAGATATAGGTTGTATTAATTTGTATAAAAAAATGGATTTGTCCTTAAATAAAATAATAATAATTTTTATTTTTCATTAATTTCATATTATATCATTTAGTTTCATAAACAATCAATTCAAACCCCCAAAATTACTAGTTTCTAGATTGTATTCATAAAATAAATTATAAACACTTGAAATTCATACTCCTTGGGGTTTGGATCTAATTATGTTTTATTTTAATGCTATAAATTTTTAATTTCATAATATTTTCATTAATATATACTTGAAACAAACAAAAAAATCATTCATCTTGCCTATAGGTAAAAGCTTAAAAAGCATTTGATTCTTTAGCATACAATTCTATTTTAGCGTTGCATGCATAAAATAGCATTAAAAAGAATAAAAAATTTAGTATTTAATTTAATTTCATAATTTAATTTAAATAATTTTAAATTACTTTCATTTTTATCAATTAGCATAGTTTGATTTATTTACAAAAACATTATAAAAAATAAAACAAAAAATAACCATCCAAGCCTTGTCAAAATAGGCACAAGCCCAAACCTTAATTCAAAATATATAGAATATTAATTACCTATTTCATATAATTTATTATATAAGGTATAAATTTAATCAATCCATCACATCATTATTTTTTCATCTTTTATGACACTTCAAAATCATCCATACCTTATTAGAGATAGTATTTTCTTTAGGGTTAGATCTTGTGTTCCTAGTAGCAAAATTCAAAGTGACATAAAAATAGAACTTAGAAATAAGGTTTTATATTTCATTCCCATTCCCCATCTCATCATTAAATAGCTAAATGTTCTTGAATATTAAGAGTGGGTGCAAGTAAATACCATCTTTATGCATATTCATATGTGAGTTTATTAATACAATGATCTCCAAGTTTAGACATTCATCATTCCCTCTTTTATTCTCCCCGAGAATAGCCTCATCATATTTTCATTCACTTTATATATGACATTGAATGGATATCCCAAAAGAGTTGATTAGATCCCTAGAGTCTCCTAACCTACCTATACCTACTTTATCATCCCTATCATTGACCAAGAACTCTGATACATAGTCATTATTTACATTGGAGGACCTTGGATTTATATTTCCCATCAGTTAGCCACTGTCAAGAAGCACCATGATGTTGTATAGATCTTATAATATCATAACAAGCATCTTTTTCCACTTGTCATTAAAAACCATATTTTAATACTTCAACCTAATATTCCTAACCCCTAGACCTACTCATCACAATGAACTCTTCATTGGTTATCTTAACCAAGACTTAGGAAGTCAAGTGCACTAGGTTGGTGTGTTGATTTTTAAATGTAAAAATATAGTGAACCCAATTTGAAAGGCATATCCTTTTGTGTATTCCTCTTTATCTATTTTCTCCACTTTTCTCGATCTTTTATATTATGTGGGTATTTATATACCCCTAAATACGTCTAGTCAAACATATTTAATAGAACCATAGACTTTGAGACCTATAGAAGGAGTCTTTAATTTGGTGGTGAATCCTCCCTCCATAGTTAGAATAATAATTTCACACAAAACATAGAAATCTAATATCAAAACCACCCCTTTAACTCATAAACTAGAATAGGAATAGTGTTCCATGAGGTATGGGACCCATATGAAATAGCTAAAAGTCACCTCGATTATAATAACATTTCCATAAATGGAAGTGGGACCCAACCTCATGTTTTAAAAAGAGCTCAATTTATCATATAGATCCAAAATTCCAAAAGTGTGCCTATGTATACTTAATACATTAATAGAATCCATAATATGGAAGATGGGCTAAGTAGACTACAGGTTCCCTTGCACCCCCATGTTAATAACCAAAATGTTATCAAAGCATAGGAACAACACCCATAAACCCTTGTAGAGACCTTTGACCTAAATCAATTCACTAGTGGTTGTTAAATCAAACCCCCTAAGCCTATTACTAAGGAGGTCACAAAAAACATTGCTACTTCTTCCCCAAATGAAATCATCTCAACTTTGGTGGGTCACATTCAATATTTAGAGAGTAACCAAACCTTAATAAATCAAAGGATGGTCACCAATCCTCCTAATCAAGGACATTTTTCCCTTATTCCAATTTTAGTGACTACTTACCAGCATATTCTCTACTCATCTAACCCACTTCTTGTTAATCATGCCTCGAGCTAATATCCTAGGGACATCCTTAACCATAGTGTCCCTAATATTCTAACTTATAACATTCCCTTGTCATATCAACCTACTCTTAAAAATCATGATGGAATTACTCTATACTTAAACCTATCCTAAAAATGTTGTGATTGATACACCACTCCATTATATCCCTCTGAGTTATATGGCCACTAATCTACTTCCTGCATACACTCCTCCTTTTCAAGTGCCACATCCCACTCCATATAATCCTATTCCATCCCACTACCAAATGTATTCCAAGTCCACTTAGTCAAACAACTATTTTTGGGCTTACTACACCTCACCTTATCAACCTCTTTTTCCTTCTCATAGTTTCCCACCTACTTCCTATCCAAATCCCCCTCTTATATCCCATCCCATTGTGCCTTTGGTGGACTCTAATACTATCAAGACCTATGTTTAATAGCTAAAATATCCCCTCAATAATATTATACGATGAGTTATTTTACCTCATCCTTAGTCTGGCCTTCTTAAATTCAAGGGGGAGAAGATCCAAAATGTACATGCCAAGGCATATGATACTGTTATTTGAGAGATCTTGTCTCAGGATGGGATAGTCATGAATTTTTTTCCCAAACCCTTAAGTTAATTTCCCTTTATTGTTATTATCACCTCCCTAATGGGTCTATACATTCCTTTTTCTAATTCATGGTCAAATTTTTTAAAGCCTTTGATATGAAAATTTTCCTTAAGCCTAGCATGCAAGAGTTATTACACATCAATCAAGATCATAATGAGTCTACTACTCACTTTATCATAATATAATGAAACTTATTATACTAATTTATTATTTCACCACACAAGGACCAAATATAACTATGTGATCTCTTTTTACAATCCCTTAAAAGGGAAAAAGCAAGGATGTTCATAAGTTCCATTATTAGTCCTATGAAAAACTCTTGAAAATGATTTCATAATTGGCTAGGTGGCTATAGATAGTGGTCATAAAACCTATGGGACCAATGGGATTGTAGTCATCTAAAATCAAAACAATGGGGTTTATCAAAACTACAACTAAATAAATGCTAATAACCAAGGTCTTAGGGTTCTAAATAGGAACCAAAATAACACTATGAATGGATTGATGGACTAAAACAAGAGACTAAACTTTGTTAATAAAAATCCTCTTCAACCCATGATAAAAAAACAACAATATTATAGGTGTGAATAACTAGAATCCTCAACCCACTATTTATGCAATTTATTTTAACCATCCTCCAACCCATAAAAAGAAATTTTAAAATCTACTTCCAAATAAGTTCCAACATGTTTACCATTATCTACAAAATCAAAATCAACACTTTCATCAAGGAAATAATTTACAATGTTTTGGTCAACTAAACCAAAATAAGAGGCCCATAGATTATATCCCATTATCTATTTCCTATTCCATATAGTTGTTGGACATGATACTCATGCCTACAAGGAATATAAAAATTTAATTCAAAGACTCCCTAAAGACCATTAATAAACATTTATAAACATGATCTTAATCATTGGTAACATAAACCCTCAAGCCCTAACAACTATTCAAATCACACCATAAAATGTCAACTTGGGCATTTATCAAAACCCCTTTCTAGACCATTAGTGACACACTATCCAAAACTAGCCATAGGGAATCCAAACCAACAAACCTCCACTAGCTTGTACTCATGATGTTGAGGCCTTCACCTCTCACATAGTCAATCCTAATTTCATTCCCTGATTGGTATCACAATGGAACACCTATATGATAAGAGTTATGGAACCAGAAATTGAAAAATAAGTAGATGTTATTACTCATGAAAGATAATATCAACCCATCACCCCTTACATGACAAATTTATTGGAGAATGCTACCATCCCCAAAATTATGAGGAACTATGATTTAATTTTCAACCTATAAAACACATTTTCCCACATATATTTCTTAGTCTTACTCAAAAACTCTCCTACCCATGTTTCAACATTACTTAATGCCTTGTGATTGGGATACTTAACTAGTATCATGCCTCCACCCTTGGCTCAAATCAATCTAATTGATTTGGACATGTTCTCACCTATAAAAAACTTGAGATATGTTGGTTACTTCTTTGAACTTAGGATCCTACATCCAAATGATAAAATGGATAGAATAAGATATCCAAATTTGTATTTGTAAGTGTGGATCTACATCAAATATGTAATGAGAGTGATGTTTAATGATGTGTTAGTTATCAACATAGTCCTCTTTTCATTTCTATAAAAAATTGATTATGGAGAAACTAATTTATCCACCATGAGTAAAAATTTTTGAGGTTATGATAGCCTCAAGTCTACCTTGATAGGAACCATCGTGCTTTCAGACACTTTGGGTCCCAAGACCATATTGATACAAATTTATGTAATTGATAAAGATACAAACTACAACATGAAATTAGGTAGACCTTAGATTCATAGGATGAAGGTAATACCTTATAATTTATTAGATAAAATTAGGTTCCTCCATTTGGGTAAATTATTCATTATTCAAGGGGACCTTAATCCCTTTGATTCCCTTCAAGAGACCATGCACAATGAACTAGGGTTGTACATTGATTATCACTTACCCACCAATGGTGTGGTAAATTCCCCATAATTGGTTGAATTTAAATATACACTAACACCCAAGGTATATATCTTAAAGAGTTGTGTTTATCTCTTTAATATCTTGTTAAATTAAAGACATAAATATAAAGGGGTCAAAACAATAAAAAGGGTGACTACCAAAACCCCTACCATAGTGATAATTATCTTGACCAATTCTAAACCTAAGATTATTAATATCCTAGGGAAGTATCAACCCCTTACACTCCCTTCAAACCCTCATAGAGAGGTAATATATGATCTTATTTAATATTAAGACCTTGAAGCTCAATAATGGCTAGCTAGCATACTTGACATTTTCATTGTTGAGATCTCAGAAGACCAAGAAATTATCTCTAAATAGGATGGTGATTCTTCCTTCATAATCAATCAATGGATCCTTCACTATGATGGGGAAAATTTTCATCTTAACCTATGGTTAGGTGTCATCATAATATCCCATAAAGCAAGGATAAATACCCTTGGTTTAAAACTTGACTTTGAATGTACAAACAATGGGCCAGAGTATGAATCCATATTGTTGGGAATGCTTATTGCAAAAATATTAGGTGTTTAAAATCTAAAGATCCAAGGTGACTCAAAATTAGTGATTGACCAATTTTTGGGAGTCTACTAGACTATAATTAAACATATTTATCTTTATAATAATGTATTATGTGAAGTTTTCAAGAACTTTTATTTTGTTTCCATAGAGGCCATTCCCAGATAAAGTAATCAACTTTTTGATTATATGGTTTTGCTTTATTTTCTCATTTTATCACTCATCCAATGATACCATTATTATATTTCATATTCTTTTTCAATTCTAAAACCCTTATCTAAAATTCTTAAAATGACCAATCCCTTACATATATTATAAAATACCATGATCCTCTAGTCCTTCACTTTGTTGAAAATGATGAGGCTATCTTATGATTGATATAAGCATATTATGATCTTCCCCCATCACATCACAAGAAGGGATTGTATTTAACTTGTTATCCCACATTTACCCTTGGGTTTTATTATTTAAATTCTTATTATAAGATAAAAGATTATCTCTCCTATGAAAAAGAGTTTGATGTCTTTGATGCTGAAAATGAGGATTTTGATCTTCTTGCTCTTGATGAATTTGAGGAAGATAATGCTTCCCTAATATAAGACACCATAGACATCAGCATAGGTGCCTATTAAATCCCTATGATCCTCAAAATATGGTCTTAATTCTCACCTCAATAATTATAATATCATAAGGATATGATTATTGAACTTTTTAAAGCCTTCACCTTTTCCTATGTAGACATGGTAGGTATCCAACCTGAAGTAGTTGTCCATAATTTGGTTACTATTCCTAATGAAAAATGTGTAAAATAAAATATCAAGACAATCAAACCAAAGGTTTCACTTATGGACAAATAATATATCATCAGTTTATTAAAATGGGGGTTTAAAAAACATGTAGACTATTCTAATTAGCTGTCTAATATCATCCCCTTTCTCAAAAATAATGTAAAAAATAAGATATGCATCAACTTTTGTGATATAAAAAAATTGTCCTAAGGATGATTTACCTCTTCCCTCCATCAATTTTATCATTGAAACTACCTTAGGTTAATATTTTTACTCCCTCATGGATGGCTTCTTTGGATATAATCATATTTGAATTTTGGAAGAATATCAAAGTAAAACCTACTTTACTACACCATGATAAACCTTTTTCTATGTAGTCATGCCCTTTGGCCTTAAAAACATTGGATAAACATATCAAATGGATATGAACCATATTTTTCATGATCTTATCCATAAATTAGTAGATTTTTATGTTGATTATCTTCTTAGAAAGTCAATAACAATAATTGAGTACTTAGAGGTCTTATATACCACTTTCGCATGTCTCATTGAATATGGATTCATCCTTAATCTTGAGAAATGTGTGTGTAGAATAAAAAGTGGAAAATTCCTTGGTTATATTAGCTTTTATTATGGAATTTACATATATCCAACCAAAATTTATGTATTCTTAAATATTTTACCTCTAGTAATTATTTAGGGATCAATTCATTCATGGGGAAGCTCAAGTCATTTTGTATATTTATGCTTAATCTTACCTACACATTTTATCCTATTTATAACTTACTCAAGAATGATAGTGGTTTGACTTGGATGAATGATTTCTAAGATGTATTTAAATTTATAAAGTAATTTATCATGTATCCATCAATACTTATGGCACCTAAACATAACAAACATCTCATAATTTACATAAAGTAAACTGAGGTGTCTGTCTTCTATATGTTGGCCCAAGAGGATGACAATGTCAAAGAATGAGCCATATATTTCATTAACATCACTGTCATTGATCATGAGACTCATTATACACAAGCATAAAAAAGAGTGTCTGGACATTGTATTCATGACAAATTTAATACAAAATTAATTATTAACCAATAAATAAGGGTCATAATGAGGTCTCAAGCCTTACTAACATTCTTGACCCAACCAGTCCTCTTATGGAAGGTTGGGCATTTTGTCACACTTTTAAGAGAACTTAACCTCACCTATGTCAACCAAAAGTCCATTAAGGGATAAATTATTTTTGATTATTTGGAATATTCCTCCTAATGATTTAGCATTCACAATAATAACAATTTCCCTAATGATGTCATATGCAACATAAGGAAACATGTGATTCTCTCATCTCCTTGGTATAGTGATATCATAAACTATTTGATTGACAATATTTATCTTAAAGGTGCCAATTCACAATAGAGGAATCACCTTCATATTATTACATCTAAATATGTCATCCTTGAAGAGGTTATATATCATAAATATTTTGATGGTGTGATACTCAGATGTGTCGCTTAAGAGGAAACCTAAAAAGTCATTTTTGATTGTCATAGTGGTGTTTGTGGTGGACACTTTGGTGGCCACACAACTACCTATAAAATCCATAGGATGGGATACTTCAAGCCTAATATTAAACATTATTATGTTGAATATGTAATTAAATTCAAAAAGTGTCAACACTTCTCCCACAAGATTCATATTCCTCCCAGGGCACTTCATCTTATTGTTACTCCATGGTCCTCCACATGGGGGTTAAACTTATTTACTAATCTCTCTTATGCTTATTTTAATGGCCATCACTTTAATATCATAGCTATTAAGTATATCACTAATTTGGTAGAGGATATGCCTTTTATGACTATTTTTGGACATGTAATCACTAATTTTATCTTAAATTATATATTTGTAGATTTGAGATCCCATAGGTCATCAACATAAATAATGGGCTCCAATTCAAAAATCCTAAGATGCATGAATTTTATAATAAATTGTTTATCTCTCACCACATGACTTATCTTTATTATCCACATGTCAAAATCCAAGACAAGGTTATAAATAAAACTATATATTAAATTTGAATCAAAATATTCAAAAATAACAAAAGATATTATCACCTTTAACTCTGCCCTACATTATGGGCTTATAGAATGAGTATTTATACATCTATGGGCAAACGATGTATTCTCTTATATTTGGAATTGAATATGTTTTACCTCTCAAGGTATACATTCATAGCCTATATGTATATATTTAAGGTCTCCCTGATCATTAATAATATATAAATGCACAATTAGATTAATTAGATACTTCAGACAAACATCAGTTTGTGGCTGTAGATAATCACATTGACTACATGGAACATGTGTTTTGACCTTAAAACCATAATATACATGAGTTACAAATAAAATGAGGATACCTTGTCTTGACACATAATATTAGAATAGATATAAATAAGGGATAATGTCATGAATTTAGTCCAAATTAGTTTAGCCCATATCTAGTGACTAAAGAATTCAATAATGGATCATATAGATTGTGTACTTTATAGGGTAATAAGTTAAGTAAATGTGTGAACTCTTTACACCTAAAATATTTTTTCATATATTTAGTGCATTTCAATTTTTACTCCTTTAATTCTAATTATTTTTGTTATATCTTTCATATCAGATGTTTTATTTAGTGATTGTTTAAATATAAGTTCACATGAAAAAAATTGGGGTACAACACACCATTACATTTCATTTTCATTATCAAATTATTCCCTTAGAAAAAATTATAAAAATTAGTATAACATAGGTTATTTTCTTACTTTTTATGATAATAGTATGCCTTATTCCCCATATGTTTCTTTAAAAACCTAGAAAACTAAGGCCTACAACCTAGTTTATGAGCTTGTGTATAGTAAGATCTCATTTTTAGGTTACCTCAAATCAAAAACACTATCATTCTCAAAAATAGGTAACCATACTTTACTATCTTGGTCCTTAGTGATGAGACATTACATTTTACTAGTTTGATGGGGCCAAGATTTGGGAATAAAGACCTTCTAAAATATATAATATAAAAAATATATAATGAAAGAAATTGATTCAAAAGTTAAAATATCATGCAAATAAATTCAATTTCACATGTCCCACCCTTTAATAACCCTTGGTGAAGATCACTTGAATATCACTAGTTGTGTAGGGTTAGCATTAGGGGATATTCCTTTACTTTCATACATCTAGCCTTTAGTTTTGAGCCCATGCATCTTCCTATTCACATGAGATTAGTTGTATGAGATCACAAAAAATATTATTCAAATTAGTGTAAATACACACACACACACACACACACACACACACACACACACACACACACACACACACACACACACACACACACACACACACACACACACACACACACACACACACACACACACACACACACACACACACACACACACACACACACACACACACACACACACACACACACACACACACACACACTTGTCTAAATTCCCATTTTGAAAGAAGAACTATGTCCCATTAAATAATTCTATCATTAATAGACATATGTAGATGAACCTAGTAAAATTAGTGTTTTTTAGGTTTGATGAGAATTATAATTTACCTTTGATCATAAATATTAGGTTAACTTCCTTGTGCTTGTGAAGTTTTGGTGTATATTTTTCTATTTTCACCATTTTAAATAGATTTTATTTCCATTTTACCCCCTTTTTATCAAGCTATAAGTCCTTTTGTTATATGGACAAAGTAGCTTTATCATCACCTAAAAAATAGTCATTAGTCCACTATTAAACATTCACTTCATTTACATATGCATAAATTTTATTTTCCACATTTCAAACACATAAGCATGCCCATAACATTATCATCTTTAAAATAAGAGATACATGATACATCATCACATTACTTATACTTTAAAGGATCATAAACTAAGAAAGCAACATGAAAATAAAAAGCAAAAATACACCATGACGAGTCATCAAAATGTCTATTATATATATATATATATATATATATATATAATAGACATTTTGATGACTCATCATGGTGTTTTTTTGGTGTATTCTTGCTTTTGATTTTCATTTTGCTTTCTTAGGTTATGATCCTTTAAAGTATAGCTTATACATCAATGTCTTAGTATAGAGGGAAAATGTGTCTAGATGTCCTAAAAAAATCCAAAAAAAGTATCCATGTACAATGAGTGACCCTAGAGTCATATTGGAGGATACTAATGTTTGCCTCTAAAGGCTATGTGTATATAGTTATTCCTCCTCCTATTGTGATGTCTTCACATTGTGCAATGTTGTGCACTAGGGATCCTACTCCTATGATTTTGCCTACTCATCCTAACCTAGGAGGATGTACCTCTTCTTTTTTATCATTTTGAGGAATACCAACCTCTTCTAGCTTCAATCACCTCCTTAATACCCTTCACCTAATACTCTAATCTAAATATATGATTTTGTAGGTGAGTGACCTCCACAAATGTATGATAAATTAGAGAAAAAATATATGTACACCTACATACCCTAGTAGATGGTCTTGGGTCTTCTATCATTAGGTCTCAAGTAAATCTAGTGCTTACCTAAAAGAGATTTACCATAGAATCTATGTTCATATCCCTCTATCCATTATATGTATCTATAATCACAAAAATAAAATGGGAATTAGATACTCAACAATATGAGTATAATAAATAACTAACTATGTTGAAAGGTAAAATGATATAGAAATTAAAATAACAAAAAAAGTTTACTAGGGTAATCCTCATTCTAATATAGATCCCACTCATCATCAAAACTCATCATGATCTCCTCCTTAGCCACCTTGGGTCCTCCACCTCTTATCTAGTCCCATCCTTCATAAACTCCACCTATTACTTTTTTTTTATAGGTTCCTAGGGTGGTGGTGGTCATAGTCATGGTCATGGTCATGGTTGTAGATATTATTGTGATTATTGTTGAACTCCAACTAACAATGCCATTGGAATGGCTATATGGATTCCATATCCCCTCCTATCATAGTTTATTCTCTATCTTGTGATCCTCTTCTTTTCATAGGCTACTTCTTAGCTACAGTCTTCTCTTCTTGGATGGACCCATTAACATAACCCCATATGTGATGGGGTGCCACTACAACTAGACTAATCTATCATCTTAGCTTTCTTAAACCCCCTATATACCACCATAGGTACCAATACCTAGGCTTCATATGGTATTCTAAACTATTTATACACCCTATCAATAGGATACACATATAGCTTTATAATCTTGTACCTAAATGGTTGCACTCTTGAATTTATTATGAGATAAGTTTCTTCATCAACCCATTTTCCTAACATGCCATAATAATGCATGGTTTTCAAGTTTTATGTCATCAAGGTCCAAACTAATTGAGACAAATATCTATAAGGATTTATCCCTATCCATCTAGAATCTTTGATGTCCCTTACATCCCCAATCATGAACCCTGATTGGTAAGGCATCATACTCTCAAATACCCAACTCATAACTAGTAAAGGATGACTAATAAAAATCACCCCCAATCATGAAATATTATATAAATCCTTATAT
This sequence comes from Torreya grandis, assembly GCA_037957365.1. NCBI lineage: Eukaryota > Viridiplantae > Streptophyta > Pinopsida > Cupressales > Taxaceae > Torreya > Torreya grandis. The sequence continues at coordinate 906,739 of JARHVA010006350.1, forward strand.
GTCCTCATTAATACCTTTTTGTCCCACAAATAACATGAGCCCCTCTTCTTTCTATATCTCACTATTGATTCTTAGTAGTATAATAGGTGGTATTCCCCCTTATCCCCCACTAATCATAAGGCAAGGATCACTATGATGTCTTTGTGAAGGGTTGGGATTGCTAATTTATATACCTTCACAACCCTCACTCTATACTTCACACCCACATTGGGTGCATATGCATCACTAAAATATTATACCTATTCAATAGCCTCTCCTATGTCTACAGCATCCCTTAGGGTCTAGTCATTTTGTCATAGATAAGCCTAGATCTTATATACATCTATGAGAGTGATGGTACACTCTCCTAAGGCCTATTAAAATTAGAAGGTTTTCTAATTTACATCTAAATAATTAAAAAATATCATAATAACCTACTTGAAGGGGGCACAATCCTCACTTATACAATCTTCAAGATCTCAGCCATGTCTAAAATATTTAGCTCATCCTCTATCAACTTCCAAGAAACTATGGAATCCACTCTTTCTCCTTATCTTATATCCATTAAATTTATCCCTCTACTTTAAAAGGAAACCTAGATCAATTCTAATCCCTTTTATGGTCTAAAAACCCATTCCTAAGTTATTTTCTAAACTTAAAACTAAATTAAAAAGATCAATTTTCTAATTGAGATAAAACCACCCTAAGTTTTACAGTCTTTCTCATCTTCATCTATGGTGGTTATTCAATCACCATGCATCGTATGGGTGTGTAACCACCTTACCCTCTAACCTTGGAAGTTATGTAACCATCACATCAAATGAATAACCAATGGTATACAAATATGGTTGGTTCTATTTCAATGCAATAGTTTTTTCACATGACCACACCCTACCAAAAAACCCTACACAAAATCCCAAAATTTAATAAAATATTTAAAAAATGACATCTTCCTATCCTAACTAACCCCCTAATCCCATTCATGCCATAATTTTTTAAATTTAATAGATCTAGGTGTATTTTCAAATAAAACTTCAAAATTGGGGAAAAACTATGAAAATGAATAAAACTAACCTGTATCTAACCTGATCCATCTATGAAGAGGATATTCACAATCTCTTCTATGTTTTCATTGATTCTGCTTTTTTCTAGCTTAGAGCTAAAAATATCACAATTCAATTTTCACAAGTGATTCTCTTTTTGGCAAGTTTTTGAATAATAGTCTTTCTATCTAGTCATTATGTTTTAAAACTTTTATATTTTTCGTTATTTTCCTTATAAACTCATTTTCTAAAACATTTAGATTTTTTTTTTTGCCCAACTAACACATTTCATATCTTAAATTAACAAATTTAAAGTTTTTTTATTTTTCATCTAAGTTTTGAAATTTCATGTCACTTAGCCTTGGGTTCATTCCCCTAATAGGATAGTTTAGGTAGTATACTCACCCCCACATGTACAATAATTACTCTTGTCCATATTTTGATCAGTTAGTATATTTTTTTCTTTTTTTAAATTACACTTGATTCCCATATTTTATTTGTAGGTCATGACAGTGCCTCAATTGGATTTGTTACACTACACAAGTAAGTAAGGTAAGTTTTCTAACCCTCATTTTCCATTTTGATGTGTAACTACTTATGAAAACACCCTCACCAATTCATGACAAATCATCTCCCAGAGGACAAAATATATACACACCTAAAAATTACATGATGGAGCATTTCTAAAAAAATTGATGATGATGTAAGGACCTACACCTATATATATGCTCAGATCTAATTTCTCTCAGCCTTATTTTCTTTTTATACCTTTTTGTCCTCCTTTTGATTTTCTAAATTGCTCTTATTTATTTTTTCTTTAATTTTAACTTTACTTCTTCTATGATGGAATTGCTACTTTCGATGACATAATCACCCATATTTATAATGAAACTACCCCTCCTAGGACAACCTTGTCATATTAGTATTGTAAACCATCATGATGGAAGTGTTATATGGGTGATAGTTTCATACTATTATATGGTGCTTCTATCATTGACTATATTGGTTTCATTATTGATAGTGGTGGTTACGTAATAAACACCTACACAAGGTGGTAGTTTCATCATCATTCATATGCTTTATAAAATAGCTTCTAATTATTCACTTTTCATATATTTTTCATGAGTTTGATTGTGTTTCTTACTCATTTTAGCTTTTTATCACCTCCTAGATGACCCATCTTAGCCCTAACCTTTTTTATCAAATCTTATCTGTATTATGCTTTCTAAAATTGATTCAAGCTCCAATTAAACTACTACATGATCTTCCATTAAAAGTATCTCTTCTTCCTTAGGTTTTGATAAAGTTAATAATAATCTTCAACCAAGATCTCTCCATGAATCCATTGTCATAGCCATGAAGTTAATGCATTGCACACAAAGAATATAGTATCTATTATCCACTCTATTATCTCTATATTAAATAGTTTACATTAGAGATGTACAAATAGGTAGAAAATAGGAGAATCATAACCATCTCATGTATGTAGGACTAAATTACACAATATAGGTGTAAGACATAAACCCATCATCCTCATGAATGTGAGATAAACATCTCTAATGAAATAACACCTGAGTAAGATAAAGAGTAGGGAATTGATATCCTAGAAAATACCCTCACCAATTCATGATGAATCATCTCCCAGAGGGGGAATTATGTACACCCAAAAATTACATGATGCAACATTTCTAAAAAATCCAATGATGATGTAAGGACCTACACCTATATATATGATCAAATCTAATTTCTCTCAGCCTTATTTTCCTTTTGTGACCTTTTTGTCCTCCTTTTAATTTTCTAAATTCCTTTCATTAGTTTTTCTTCCTTTAATTTTAACTTTGATTTTTTTATGATGGAATCACTAGTTTCTATGACATAATCACCCATATTTGTAATGAAAATACCCCTCCTAGGATAACCTTATTATGGTAGAATTGTAAACCATCATGATGGAAGTCTTATGTGGGTGATAGTTTCATACTATTCCATGGTGATTCTATCATTGACTATATTAGTTCCATTATTGATATTGGTGGTTGCATAATAAACACCTACACAAGGTGGTAGTTTCATCTTCGTTCATGTGTTTTCTAAAATATATTCTAATACTTCACTTTTCACATATTTTTCATGAGTTTGATTATGTTTCTTACTCATTTAAGCTTTTTTTCACCTCCTAGATGACCCATATTAACCCTAACCTTTTTTATCAAATCTTATCTCTATTATCCTTTCTAAAATTGTTTCAAGATCCAATTAAACTACTATATAAAACCTTTTTATTCCATTACAAGTATATATTATTCCTAAGGTTTTGATAAAGTTAATAAAACTTTTCAACAAATATCTCTCCATAAATCCATTATCACAACAATGAAGCTAATGCATTTCACACAAAGGATAAACTATTTATTATCCACTATATTCTCTATATATTAAATAGTTTACATTAGAGATGTATAAATAGGTCGAATCTAGAAGAATCCTAACCATCCTATAAATGTGGGACTAAATTACAAAATATAGGTATAATTAAGGCATAAACCCATCATCTTCATGAATGTGGTATAAACATCTCCAATGAAATAACACCTAAGTAAGATAAAGAGTAGGAAAGTAATATCCTAGAAAACACCCTCACCAATTCATGACAAATCATCTCCAAGAGGGGGAAATATGTATACACCCAAAAATTACATGATGCAACATTTTTAATAAATCCAATGATGATTTAAGGACCTACACTTATATATATATATATATATATATATATATATATATATATATATATATATGATCAGATCTAATTTCTCTCAACCTTATTTTCCTTTTATGAACTTTTTGTCCTCCTTTTAATTTTCTAAATTCCTTTCATTTGTTTTTTTTCCTTTAATTTTAACTTTACTTCTTCTATGATGGAATCACTAGTTTCTATGACATAATCACCCATATTTGTAATGAAACTACCCCTCCTAAGATAACCTTGTTGTGGTAGTATTGTAAACCATCATGATGGAAGTGTTATATGGGTGATAGCTTCATATTATTCTATGGTGCTTATATTATTAATAGTATTGGTTCCATTATTGATAGTTTTGGTTGCATAATAAACACCTACACAAGGTGGCAGTTTCATCATTGTTCATGTGTTTTCTAAAATAGATTCTAATACTTCAATTTTCACATATTTTTCATGAGTTTGATTGTGTTTCTTACTCATTTTAGCTTTTTGTCACATCCTAAATGACCCATATTAAAACTAAACTTTTTTTATCAAATATTATCTCTATTATCCTTTCTAAAATTGAGTCAAGCTCCAATTAGACTACTACATGAAATATTTTTCTTCCATTACAAGTATCTATTCTTCCCTATGTTTTGATAAAGTTAATAAGACTCTTCAACCAAGATCTCTCTATGAATAAATTATCACAACCATGAAGCTAATGCATTGCACACAAAAAATAAACTATTTATTATCCACTCTATTCTATATATATTAAATATTTTACATTAGAGATGTATAAATAGGTAGAATATAGGAGAATCTTAACCATCCCATGTATGCAAGACTAAATTACACAATATAGGTGTAAGGCATAAACCAATCATCCTCATGAATGTGAGATAAACATCTCTAATGAAATAACACCTAAGTAATATAAAGAGTAGGGAAGTAATATCCTATAAAATACCCTCACCAATTCATGATGAATCATCTCCCAAAGTGGGAAATATGTACACACCCGAAAATTACATTATGCAACATTTCTAAAAAATCCAATGATGATGTAAGGACCTACAACTTTATATATGCTCAGATCTAATTTATCTCAGCCTTATTTTCCTTTTGTGACCTTTTTGTCCTCCTTTTGATTTTATAAATTCCTTTTATTTGTTTTTCTTCCTTTAATTTTAACTTTGCTTCTTCTATGATGGAATCACTAGTTTCTATGACATAATCACCCATCTTTGTAATGAAAATACCCCTCTTATGACAACCTTATTATGGTAGAATTATAAACCATCATGATGGAAGTGTTATGTGGGTGGTATTTTCAATCTATTATATGTTTATTCTATCATTGACTATATTAGTTCAAGTATTGATAGTTGTGGTTGCATAATAAACACCTACACAAGGTGGAAGTTTCATCTTCATTCATGTGTTTTCTAAAATAGATTCTAATACTTCACTTTTCACATATTTTTCATGGGTTTTATTGTGTTTCTTACTCATTTTAGATTTTTTTCACCTCCTACATGACCCATCTTAACCCTAACCTTTTGTATCAAATCTTATCTCTATTATCCTTTCTAAAATTGATTCAAGCTCCAATTAAACTACTACATGAAACCTTTTTATTCCATTACAAGTATCTCTTATTCTATAGATTTTTATAAAGTTAATAAAACTCTTCAATAAAGATCTCTCCATGAATCCATTATCACAACCATGAAGCTAATGTATTGCACATAAATAATAAACTATCTATTATCCACTCTACTCTCTATATATTAAATTATTTATATTATAGATGTGTAAATAGGTAAAAGATAGGAGAATCCTAACCATCCCATGCATGTGGGACTAAATTACACAATATAGGTGTAACTAATGGATAAAAACATCATCTTCATGAATGTGGGATAAATATCTCTAATGAAATAACACCTAAGTAAGATAAAGAGTAAGGAAGTAATATCCTACACCAATAGATTTATGGATACAATATGTGTATTAGAGATTTAATATTTTATATTACATATCCATAGAATTCCTATTTTTAGTTTTGAATGAATATTTGATTTTATTTGTAATAATATTCATCTTGTTATATGTAAACTTTGAGAGGAGAATTCATGAATCAAAACCTAGTTCTTTGTCTTTGTGGATTAATCCAACCTTTGTTAAGGTTCTCTTCTTTTCAATAATGTGTTCCTCTTACCTTTTTTTAATCCTTTTATTTGAAAGTTACAAGGTTCATGATTGTTAAATCAAGGATCTACCATACCTAAGGATAGTATACTCACTACAAAATATTTTCCTTCACTTGATCATCACCATTGATCAAGTTGTAGGGTTTCACTTTTAGTTTAGTTTTATTTTATTATATTATTTATTTATTATATTATAATTTACATTTAAAATATGTAAAATAAACTCTTCTTCTCTCTCTCCTCTACACCAAAATGGGTAAATTAGTTCTTTCATTTTTCCATGCATATTAAAATCTCTCAAAGTAAGTAGTTTACATCAAGACCTAGTGTAGATTAATTACATTAGGTCATTAAATAACCATGTAAAACATTTCACTTTTAAGTTTATAACAATCATGCATAAACATGAACACCTATAAAAACCTAAATAACCTAAACAAAGGAAAGTTTGCATCTTATATTTGATTTTATTCATCCATATAAGAAAATAAAATTGTCCCTAAATCAAAAAATTATAAATTTTATTTTTCATTCATTTCATATTATATCATTTGGTTTCATAAAAAATCAATTCAAAAACTTAAAAAGACAAGTTTATAGCTTGTATGCACAAAATAATTTATAAATAATTTTAAGTCATACTCATTAGGGTTTGGATCTATTTTTGTTTTGTTTTCATGTTAGAAATTTTTAATTACATAATAGTTTCATTAATTTATACTTGAAAAAAGAAAAAAAAAGTTTTGTTCATCTTGTATATAGGTAAAATATCACATCTATAAAAGGTTAAAATTAGTAGTTATATCTTCAAATTAGAATTTATATCTTCAATGTACAATTTTAATTATAGTATCGCATGAATCAAAATATCAATGAAAAGAAAAAAAATAGTATTATTTACTTTATTTAATTTCATTTTTTTATTTAATTTATTACAAACTAAATATTATATTTAGTAGTAAGCATAGTTTGATTTATTTACAAAAACATTGTCAAAAATGAACAAAAATTCAACCATCCAAGCCTTGTCAAAATGAACACAAGACCAAACCTTGATTCACACAGCTACAAAAGCAATTACCTCTTTCATTTCATTAACTAAACAAGTTATATGCTTAAGCAATCCATCACATCGTTATATTTTAATATTTTATGAAACTTCCAAAGCATCCATACCTTATTAGAGATATTTTTTCCTACAATTATATCTCCCATTCCGGGTAACAACATTCAAAGTGACACCAACATAAAACTTAGAAATGAGATTTTATATTCTACTCCCATTCCTCATCTCATCATTAGCTAGTTTAATGTTTTTGATGAGCAAGAGTGTGTACAATAAAATCCCATCATTATACCCATTCATATGTAAGGTCATCAATATAATGATCTCTTATTATAGACCATCATTCCCTCTTTTATTTCTCCTCAAGATTAGCCTCATCGTATTTTCATTTATTGTACATATGACATTGATTGAACATCCTAAAAGAGTTGATCAAAACCCTAGAGTCACCCAGCCTAACTATACCCAAATTATCATCCATAGCATCGACCAATAACTTATATACATCATCATTATTAACAATGAATGACCTTGGATTTCTATTTCCCATTAGTTATCTTCTCTCAATGAGAAATGTGACACTACAAAGCTCTTTTGGTATTATCATGAGCATCTTTTTTTTGCATGTCACTCAAAACCTAATACCTTAGTGTAATCTCCCTAACACCTAGACCTCATCACAATCATCTATTCATCAATTATCTTGTCTAGACCTTGTTAAGTTGAGTGCAAAAGGTTTATGTGTCACTTTCCGCATGTAATGACTCCTTTATTAGGGGTTTTCCCTTGATTAAATGATAATTATTTCAAAAAAAACTATTTTTTAAACTCTTAGAGTTTTTTTAGTCATTATAGACACTAAAATATAATAATTAATAATTTTCAATGTAAAATTTGATGTAACTACTTGATTTAACCTTTTCAGGTTTAACTATGTAAATCATATGTTTAGATTAAAGGGCTAAGATGTCTAAATCAGATAAATAAATTATAATAAATAATTATTTATTTGTTATATCATTTTACCTTCTTTGAATTTCTAAAAATAGTAATAAATAGGCTTAAATAAAGACTTATCTAGAATGTGATTATCATTGATTATCCAGGTTCAAGACAATTCTAAATGTTGTCAATAGGATTCTAGAATTTATTTGCTCACTAGATAGTAACTCTCTATATGGAGAGTAACACCATGTTGTTGTAGTGACCTAAAAGTGGTGGTAGTGTCCCCTTTATGAGACTATTCTTGTTTTCTAGGAGTACTTGAACCTGTGTTTTTAGGTCCTGTTCCTATGTGCACAAAATTTGGAGCTCTATGTTGTGCCTAGAAAACCTTATTTAGTGTGAAAACCCTAATCCTCCTTATAATTATGGCATGAGAAATAATTGTGAGTTTGTTAGTATGATAGGATATACATCCTCAACACCCCACTATGAATATAGTTTCCTACATACCAATACTCCGAAGAGGGATCAATCCTAATGTAGTTATCCCACCTAGTGCTTGATGCAAGTACAAGTGACTGCTAGAATGAGAGTGGACTTAGATGATTTTAATGTGTTTTAGCTTTGAAATATTTGAAAAATGGGATTAGGTCTGTTGCATATGGTAGTATGAAAAATTAGGGTAGAATAGGGATCAAATACCTTAATTTTTCTCAACTTATCTTTAGTTTGAATATGGCTTTGTATTTATTTTCCATATAGTGAATAGAGGCTAATTAGACTTTTATTTATATAGATATGTAGCTTATGAAAATATGAAAATGTGCTTAAGATGACCTTAGGATGGGCACACATTTGAAAAAGTATCCATTCAAGAGAGTTAGGATTAAGGATAGTAGCACCCAGTTAGGGATACTAGCTCCATATGGTTATAGTGTCCCAAATGTAGAACTAATGTCCACCTAGAAGACTATTGGAAAAATTGGGTTAGGATCTGAGAAGCTAATTATAAGACTATGTTTTTGTTGATTTTAGGTTTTTATGGCTAGAAAAGTGTGCCTAAGGCTCTAGGATAGGTCTAAGCTAAGCTAAGAATAAACTAACTCAAGTGACACTCTTAGCATCCAATTACCACTTTTAGGCGATTTCATTTTCTCCCCCTTTAAGATATAACTGTAGCAAGGCCAAATGACTAGTATAAAGGAAATAAAAGCATAACTGGACTTACCTTGGAAGTGAATCCATGTAGCTAAGTCTAAGTATGTGAATATGGGTATGTGTATGTGAAAAATCATCCAAATCAATAACCTGGTATGAAACATGAAAAAATTAGTCCTTACTTAAGAGATGATCAAAATCAAAAGACTATGCTGAAATATAAAGTAACTTAGTAAAGTTGAGTAAAGAGAGAGTAAATGAATTAATACACCTCATCGGGTATATAAACCAATGCATAAACCTAGTGACAACCTATGTGTTTGAGTGTACAAAGTGATAATATCATTGAATAGATTAGACTAAGCTGATGGCTTGATCAATCCTCATATGGGTGGCTCAATAACTCAATCTGGGTTTGACTCCATCATTTCCCACCCCTGATTAATGGATCCTAATATGTGAATAGATTGGATAATATTATAAGTGTGTCTAACCCTTTCATATGGGTGGATTAAGAACTCAAATAGTGTATGACTCCATCATTATCCACCTTTGTGAAGTATATGCATCTATAACTAAAGTGTATAAAGTGCTAAAAGTAACTAACTGATTAAATCAACTATGTATGTTAGCTCTATGTCCATGTAGGTATATTAGGTGACTTTGGGCCACTCAAGAATTCTAACCACTGTATATGGAGTAAGGCATAAATATAGTGACAACCTAAAATGTGATCAAAAGTGTATACAACATAGATATTGACAAGAATTTTTTCATTCCATCTAATTAACTGTGTGTAATTGAGTATGTGAAAACTATTTGTCACACACATTCCCCAAATCTAGTATTTAAGTATATTAAATCTAAACTATGTATGTAATAACTGAATCTATGTAATTAAACTAAATTTGGGAGTGATATTATCATCATGATGCCCCTTAATCTGAGTAACTAGTATGAATCTGAGTGAAAATTAATGTATTTGATCAAAATCTAAACATAATTACCAAACTTGTGACTATATATGTGCAAATCTATATTGTACCCAATGCACTTGTCTAAATAATTCAAATTGTCTTGAAGTTGGGGCTACTAGATAGTAGTGCCTTGTAGTGGATAGTATCACCCTATGGTGTTAGTATCCTAATCTAGGTGATAATGTCTACCTGGTCTAAAATTTGGGTTTTCTAAACTAGTGTTTGAGTCTCTATTTTTTCTTATGTCTGCCTTGTGTCTAATTTTTAAAATTGAGCCTAAGTGCTAAAATTTATATGTGAATAGCAAAGTAAGAGTCTAATCTATGTGACAAACCCTTGTTAATTTCCCCTCTTTTGAGGGTAGTTATGAAACATGTGTAATAAATTCCCTCTAAATAAGTAGCTCTATAAAATGTGTTAGCCAAAATATGTGCATAATATTCCAATATAATGTACAAGCATAACATTAGAATGTAAATGAATTTGAGCATGACTAACTAATGTAATATGTATTTTTTAATATTGCATTACAAAAGGGTGTAAATATAGATGTAATAAATTTATATAGCATCAAATTTAAGTAACTACCTAAGGGGATGGGGCATGATGTCTATCATGACTCCCAAGTAGGAAAAGGGTAGATACATGAGATCCCTCATGGCATCAAAAAATTGTGTGTATGTGTGTGTGTGTGTGTGTGTGTGTGTGTGTGTGTGTGTGTGTGTGTGTGTGTGTGTGTGTGTGTGTGTGTGTGTGTGTGTGTGTGTGTGTGTGTGTGTGTGTGTGTGTCTGTGTGTGTGTGTGTGTGTGTGTAACAAGTAAATACAAATGTCAATATGTAGAATCATACAAGGAAGCATAGTACAATAATATGAGGCATGAAAAATTAGTTCAAAAGACCACAATATAAGGGACATGGGCACATGTCACTAAATTTATGAACGAAGACATACAAGGACATATTCAAATGTCCACATATGCAAGTAATAAGTAAATTGGCTTAGAGCCACATAGAAGGACATATTCAAATGTCCACATATATAAGTAAGAAAGCACACACAAGGGACATGTGCACATATCTAAGGAATATAAATAGATAAGTCATGTCAATCCAGAGAATAATGACATATTAAAATTCCCTCAAACATGGAAGAAGCATAGGAAACACAATCAAGTCTAATCTAGGAAAAAATAGAAATGAAAGCATGTATAACTATGTAGATGATAGGATACATATATATTGAGTCTAACTAGTGATAGTTGGAAAAATATGAGTGATGGATATAAATTATTAATATTAAGATAAATCAATGCATAAACTAGAATGTATAGTATGTAAAGACAGAACCTAGTGGTAACTATGTATGAGATGCCCCCAAGTGGGCATATGTATCAAATGTATAAACCTAGATCAATGTAAATGCCCTGAATGGGTAAATGATATAGATTAGTGAAGTGGATATAAATCCTATCTAGAATCTATAAACATTTGATAAAAACAAGTGAAACATATGTGTATGATAAAACTGACTATACTAAGATAGCTAGCAACATGTGATATATGTTAGGTAGTATAAATGTAAACATAAAAATGCATACAATTTGTAAAATTTGTGTTTTTGAAATATTTGAATGTTTTAATTTTTTGAAATGTTATATTATTTTTATGTTTTTAGAGTATAAGCTATGTACAAGAAAATGAAAATAAATTATGTATAAGGAATAAGGTAGTATAAGAGGAAGTGTGTAAAATTAAAATTAAAATGAAGAGATTATTTTTTTAATATGTAAAATCTCCTTAGATGCATGATGTGTAGTGGATTTTTGACTACCTTTCCATCAAGTGAAGTTATATTATATAATTTTGGGCTAAGTTTTTATGTGACGATGTATGGTCTAAGACAATTTGGTTAAAACTTTCCTTTGTTTTATTCTTTGGTGTTAATGTTTCTGAGATTTTCTATCAATATGAAATCATTGATTTTGAATTCCCTATTGTGGACTTTGTTATTGTAGGTTCTCTAGATTCACTTCTGATAAGCTTGAAGTTGTTATGCAACTTGGACATATGTATGATCCAATAATTTTAGTTCATGGAGATAACAATATTTTTACTATTCATCTATGATGAGTCCTTTTAAATATACCCATAAAGATGGGATTTTTAATTCCAATGGAATAATAGATTATGTGTCATATACAAGTGAATAAGGAGTGGCTCATGTTTGTGTATATATACTGGTGAAGTAAGCCCAATGTACATAGATGAGTTGATTGTGATAGTCATTACCAAATTTGGTAACTTTTTTACTTAGAATATTGTTGATTATTTTATTCATTACCTTTACTTGACCATTACCCTATGGGTAGCATGGTATAAAAAATGTGTATTAGATTTTATATTTGGCATATAACTTTTTCATTATTTTTTTCTTGAAATAGGTTTCATTGTCTTTAATTATGGTTGTTGGAAGACCAAATTGGGAAATAATATTGGTCATGAGAAATTGGAAATTATCTTCCCTCTTTGTTCATTCTAATGGGATTGCTTCTACCCACTTTTTAAAATATTATGTGGCTATGATAATGAATTTTTGGCCTCCTACAAAGTTTGGGTTTATCTTGATGATTAGATCAAATCCCCCTAATATGAATAGACATGGTGATATGATAGGTTGAAGCTACTACAAAGGTACATGGTACAAGTTTCCATAGCATTGACATTTGTCACATAATTTTGCATACTCTTGACATTCTTATTCCATGGTTGGCCAATAGTGACCTTGTCTAAATAACTTGTGTAGCATTTACTTATTGCTAAAATGGCCACCACATTCATTATCATGTATCTATTAAATAGTCAATTTAACTTCCTCAACTATTAAACATCATAGTAAGTGTCTGTCAAAAGATATTTGGAATAAATCAATACCAATTATGGTATATCAAAGGCAATTTCATTGTAGTTTTTGGTTTTTGTCCTTTGTAAAATTATCTGGTGTGATAGATTTATTCAAAAAGTTGTATACATTAGAGAACCATTTGAATGGTGTTGAACTGCATGTAATAACTAAGACTGTTAGAGAAATAAGGTCTACATGGGATACTGATAGAGATTGTAATCATTTAATTATGAATAAAGTTTGTTATGCATCCATATCTATGTTTATCAATGATGCAGCACTTTCCATTACATTGGTGTGATGGCTATCTTTACATGGGATGTTCTTAATAGATAACTCGTCAAACTGAGCATGTAAACATTAAACCATGTCCTTATAAGGAATCAAGTGTTATTCTTTTATTTGGTAAACATTTGTGACTTGATTAACAATTAATTAAGAGCCCCCATAAACTATTATTGATTTTATATTGAGAGCCTGAGATGATTGAAGGCCTATAATGAGAGCTTCATATTCTACGATATTATTGGTGCATGAAAACCTAAGTCAGCATGTAATAGGTACTATGTGTCCCAAAGGATCAATGAAAATAATTCTAGCACCAGAACCACATGCACATCTAAAACCATCAAATAACATTATCCATGTATCTATAGTGGTATTGTATGCTATGAAATCATCTCTAAAATCATCATTAATAGGATTTGTATCTAGTAATGTAGTTGTTTCTAATTGGTCTATAATTATTTATCCTTTTACCAATTTTTGTAATATGATTTTGAGGTCAAATTTTGTAACATAACCCATTTTACAATATGACCTAAAAGATGTGGTTTTTGACATGAGGAATTTTAAGGGATCAACCTTGGTAATTATCTATGTTTCATTATTAATCATGTAGTGATGAAGTTTTTGAGTAGTGAATACTAGTGCTAATCAAAGTTTTTTAATTGTGGATAATTTCTCTCATAGTCAACTAGTGTGAAATTGATGTAGTAAATTTCTCTTTATTTATGATGGTCATCATGATATTATAGGAGTGCTCCTAGTGCATGATCTATTAAAGAAAGGTAAAGTAGGAGTGGTTTACTAGGTATAGGTGGAACAAAAACTAGAAGGTTGAGTAAGTATTACTTAAGTGTGTCAAAAATCTCCTGACATGTGAGATCCCATTATAATTTCATATCCTTTTTTAGTAGTCTTGTGAATGATTGGGTTTTATCTATAAGTTGTACCATAGATCAATGAATTGCCTAGATTTACTCTGAAGGGATTGAATTTGTTTCATATTACTAGGGGGAGGCATATCCATGACTGATTTGACATTCTTAGGGTCAACTTCTATGTTGTGTTGAGATATAATGAAGCCCAAAATTTTCCCTAAGTCAAATGTTGTATTTTCTTTGTCTTTCAAAAAATTATGTATTTCAAGAAAATTAGTTAAAATCTAATGAATATCCATGTATTCAAATTTATGTAAGGCAACCAAGAGTATGATATGGAGATTAGTTTCGATGCCATAATTAAATTCAACTATTTCTTCATTAAATAATATAGATCAATCTAAAGTATATGGTATTGTAGGGATTGTATCATCTATGTCAGGTAATATATGATCCAAATCATTTTAATGCTCACCAAAGTATACCTAGGCACTTTTGGAATGAGGAAACATATTCTTATGATAGAAGGAAGGGAGATCCTCATATACACCTAGGAATTCTAAGAGAGCTTCATCATTAGTGAACTCATAAAGAATTGGTAGATATGGAGAAATTGTATCATCAATGAGATCGAGTTGTACAATTGATAGTGTATAAACATGGTTCATTGTATCAACTGCTCATGGAATAGGTGGATAAAATGTGATGTGTTGAGAGGCATTGTGAAAGGATTTGGCATGAGATGTATTATTTATATATCCAATTCCTTGTTTGCCCTATTGATAATATGCTTCAAAGGGATTTAGAATTCCTTACTCATGTTTGAAAAGTCATTAACCTATATAACCCATATTCTATAAATATCATAATGTGAAAGGTAAAGTAGTTTTATTACCCTATGTATTAGAAGTAACTAGTGGATTTGTATGTGTATTTTGAATTATATCATGGCATGGTGTAGTAGAAAAATCCATGTGTGGAATATAGTTATGTGAAGGATTTCTATGTTGATAATAATCAAATGGATCTTTATCCATAGGTCATGTATATATGTGTCATTTGTAGCTAAATTTTAAGCATGCATGTAACATTGATGGAACTACATGTATAGTGTCGATCCATGGTCTACCAAGTAAGAGATTGTAATTGAGATCATTTGGTATAACTTGGAATGTTGTAGGTAGTTTTCATATCCCAAGGGTAAGTTTTAATGTGATTTAACCCCAAAAAAATTGTATAATGTTATCAAACCCTTGGATGCTCATATCATAAGGATCTAAATCTATAGTATGGATATTTAGACATCATAGAAAAGAGATATTATAGATGTTTAACCTTGATCCATTGTCAACTAGAACTCATTTCAAACCTACCTTGGTAATACATAAATAAATATAGATAGGTAGATGTAAATATATGAATTTTTGAGGTGGAAGGTCCTCTATTTTGAAATAAATATGTTCTTCTATCCATTTCATAGTGTTGATAATAGAAGCAACATAGGCAGGCTCGAATGTTCAAGGTACCTAAGTATCGTAGAGTGACACATAAAAAATATATTTGTGTGTCAGAGTGTTATAAGTGCTATAAAATGGAGATTATACTTGAAAGATAATTATTTTGATCCATAAATCTATAACCATAGGTATTAAAAACTTGAAAATCTTTAATACCACATGAGGACATCATAACTTGGACCACATGGTCTACCAGGAGCATAGAGATAATAGTAGATGTGAGATGTGGGATAGATGTTTGTGATAAAGAATAAGGAGGAATAAACAATACCGATGATGTTTTGATATGTATAAGAATGATGGGAAAAGAATTAAAATGGACCAAAGAGCAAAATTCATCTAAGGGAGATTTATTGATTTTAGGTATTATAACTATTATTTGATTTAATAAGTTATCTACATGTTTAAATAATAGTGTCTTAATTGTATTACATATATGATAAAGATAGCATGTGAAATAAATAATGAAACAAAAAATACATTTGAGTTGACATGAAATATTATGTATGCATATATCTTGTGATTAAATAATAATGTCTTAATTGTATTGCACATAAAATAAAGATAGCATGTGAAAGAAATAATGAAACACAGACATTTGATTCAACATAAAACATTATGTATGCATGTATCTATGTGATTAAAGAATAATGTCTTAATTGTATTACACATAGAAGAAATATAGAACACTATGAGATGTGATGTGTATTGTGTTTGATATAAATCATCATCTATACATGTGTTTATGTCTTTTTTGATTTCATTCCAAATGAAAGGGAATAATCATGAAAATGAAATTATTAAGTTTTTAAACAAAAAATGATTAATTTCTTTTGTTATTATGATCATGATTATAGAATATGTGTGAATCTAAAATTTAAATTCTAAAAATGTAAATGTTAAGGTTTGGTATTTATAGGGTTTTAAACTAGATTTAGTTGATTAAATACTTAAATAAAATTTAAATAAATGATACCCTACTATGGTAATGTTTAAATGGGATAGGTTATGCACAAAAAAATAAAAAATGGGAATTTGTAACCCTAATTTGGTGTGAAAAATGAAAAAAAGGTAAACCCTAGCTAAAACAAGGGTTTTAAGTAATATTCAAAGCAAGTCAAGTTCACCAAATGATTTAACCTTTTAGGGTTTAACTATGTAAATCCTATGTTTAGATTAACAGGCTGAGATGTCTAAATCAGTTAAATAAATTACGATAATTAGTGACTAATTTATTATTGCATTTGAACTTATTTTATTTTATAAAAATAGTAATAAATAGGCTTAAATAAATACTTGTCTAGAAAGTGGTTATCATAAATGATCTCAATTTTGAAAATTGGGTTCTAGATAGTTCTGAGTGTCATCAATAGGATTTTGGAATCTGTTTGTTCACTGAATAGTATAACCCCATATGGATAGTAGCATCATGTCATTGTAGTGTCCTAAAAGTGGTAGTAGTGTCCCCTTTATGTGACTTTTCATGTTTTATAGGAGCACATGTGCCTATGTTTTTAGGTATCATTTTTGCATGCATGAAATCTAGAGATCTATGTTGTGCCTAGAAAACCTGATTTAGTGTGAAAACTATAATCCTCCTTATAATTATGGATTGAGAAATAATTATTTATTCATTATTAGGATAGGTTGTACATCCTTGACACTTAAATATGAAGAGATTTTGCTACATACCAATACTCCAAAGAGGGATCAATCTCAATGTAGTTCTCCCACTTAATGTTTGATGCAAGTGAAAGTGAATGCTAGAATGAGAGTGTATTTGGATGCCTTGAATGTTCTTGAGATTTGAAATATTTCAAAACTATGCTTAGGGATACTATAAATGGTATTATGTAGAAGTAGGGTAGAATAGGGATTAAATATCTTAATTTTGATCAACTTATCTTTGGTTTGAATGTGTTTTTGCATTTATTTTACATCTAGTGAATAGAGATAAATTAGACTTGTATTTTATAGAGATTTGGAGCTTGTGCAAAAAAGAAAATGTGATTAGGCTAAACTTAGGATGGGCAAATGTTTGAAAAATTATCCATTCAAGAGATTTATGGCTAAGGATAGTAGCACCCAGTTAGGGACACTATCATGTCCCAAATGTAATGCTAATGTCCACCTAATAGATTACTATAAAAACTAGGTTGGGATCTAAGAAGACACTTCTAGGACTATGTTTTGGATGATTGTAGGCATTTTTGGTCTACACAATGGATGTAAAAGTGTGCCTAAGGATCTAGGATAGTTATATGGCTAAGCTAGGAATAAGATAACTCAAGTGGCACTCTTAACATATAATTATAACTTTTAGGTGATTACACTACCCTACATGACTTATGCACACATACATGACTATTATTCACCATCATCTCCCATCCTCATGCCTTTTATGGTCCTAACCTTCTTAAGTTTCTCTCAAACACCTATAATAATCTCATAATCTATGTCAAACTAGTTATTTATATTACTTAGATATCTTTAGATCAGTGTGTTTGCCTTGTAGACAATAATGTTAGACTGAAAACATACTATCTAAAGGTATCATATAAATCGGATTGTTTCATCCTTTGCTAATCAATTTTCAAATTTAGAATTCACATCATTATTATAGCTCATACCATATGTTTCACATGTTGGTGGTGTGAAAATATACCCAAATATTCTTATATAAATACAAAATATGTATAATCTTATAACCAATATAAAAATCAATTACCAATCATACTAAAACACTTGCACATTTAGGAATACTATTAGGACCAAGGCACTAGGAACAATTCTTTACCAAGTTTGAAGCACTCAATATCCAATCCAAAGTTTTGAATTGCCAAGTATCAAGAGATATTTTACATGTTACATACATTCAAGTAAAACTTGTACACATTCTCTTAACTGGGATAATTACATGTAATTTGAATTCCCTTTTCAATTTATTATAAATGTAGGTAGTGATTAACCATTCAAGGGGGAGTGGTTAGGGTCACTTCATCCCACCTTTATTCCCTTCTTCAATCCTAATTATATCATTGTAAGTGGAAATAGAGTTTAAAGTCAAGAGACAAATTTATGTGAGTCACACATATAATCAGACCTCTAGATTGTAAAAAAATCTAATAGACAAGTAATTTCACCTACCTATATAAAAACATAGAAATAAAAGTTATAAACATAAAACCATCAAACTCAGAACACAACATCTCATTGTATTAACCTAAGTCTAATAATATTTTATTAATACACAAAAAGATCTAGATCTTGATCTATGTGACCCATAATCCAATTTTCCATCCTTCTTGCCACCTGCATACACTCTCGAACCTCTAGAGAGCATTTAATAACCAAACATATTATCCCTTTATTTTTCTATCCATAATTAATAAACTATAATACTATATTAGTTTCAATATTTTACATTCATATTTTTATTTTACTGTATATCTTGCAATCTAAATTCATTTACAATAGTTCTATTTAATTAGGGTTAATTAATCATTTTAATCCCAATAGAGGTAAAACTCATTATTGAACATGAATATTATTGAACATTATAAAATCCTTAGGTTTCCCCTTTGGGTTTCATCTATATTTTTAAGTTTTTTAGATTTCTACCTTATGGTTTTATTTTTAGACCAGATTTCTAATTGTTTTCATCTTTATAAGTGTAAATCTTAAGATTTTCCCCTTTTTCCCTAGGCTTCACATTTATCCTCCTTTAGGGATTTCTCTATTAGGGTTTTCACTTGTTTGGATTTTATATAATTCAAAATTACCTTCTTTTTCAAATGCTCAATGGTTTCTTCTAATTGTATTGAGTAGATAAAAACCTATTTTAATTCACCAAAAAACTATATGTATTTTATGTAATTTACAATGTATTCTTTTTGATAAATTCCATCTAAAGTGAGAATGGTTATATACTATTTTTTTTTGGTTTGTCTACCAACTTTTAATAAAAAAATCTTTTTATCTCTTAAAAAAAATTATGGTTTTATTTTAGTAGTTGTTTATTTATTTTACACATTGTATGACGGCTATAAGGGGTATAAGGGGAGAAATAGCTCAATTATGTCCTATATTTAGATTGTTTCATATTCTATAGGTGGTCAAAAAATTTATTATTGTTTGGTCTCTTTCTAGATGCTATATATATATATATATATATATATATATATATATATATATATATATATATATATATATATAATTGTTTGGCTTGAAATTTTCTTATTAAAGCTTTTGATAGCCTTTTTATACATTTTATTATTGTTCTCTACTCTCCATTTTTATATTTTAAGTTAAATATTATTTTAGGGTTTGGACCCCTTTAAAAACCCACATTTCTTCTAATTCATTGCTCAGGTCAAAATATTTTTCCTTAATCAAAAAATAATAAGATGGATATTAATAGTGTATACTTTGTAATTTAAGAAATGATTATTATAATTATAGTTATTAGCCTTAAATATGCAATATATTTCATAATAATGTAATTAAATTTGTAACATTAATGTACAATAAACTTAACATTAGTGATAATGATGATACCTCTTCTATGAATGTGGAGTCTCAAGTACTTTCATATGTGCCTTCTTTGGTCCCAACTCAAGGTTTTGATAGCTACCATCCCTATATTATGAAGTTATATGTTGTCACTATTTTAAAAGGTAGGGTGAAAATCTTATAGTATAAAGTTCAGGTCATCATAATGTTTATCCTCACCCCCTTCCACCTCCCACACATCCTCTTGATAGCATTTTATGCATATTCAATGTAAACTACCTAAGGTTGTGTTTGTGAAGTAATTATAGATCAAATTTTTACTATGACAAAGTCTATAGAGAAAATGAATATAAATATTACATCATTTGAGGATGCATTTGCATATATCAAGAATCATGAACATGCTAGTGTCAATTACATGTATACCTCCTATAATCATCTAAAATGTCATTTAATGTATTGAGTTTCACTTGAGATCTCCCTATCCTTAGTTTAACCTTGTACCTATCTTCAAGCCTCTTTTGATCCTTTTCCAAATTACATGCACTTTTAGCCCATGCCTAGATATACCAAAATACACATTAAGCCATTACCTGGGCATCCTAGATCCTTTCACACACATGTCAACCACATAGAAAATAACATGGCCCCTTTGGTCTATAGTGAAATGTGTTATTGTAAAAGGGGTAGTGATATTGAATCTTATCTTCTACTACCCATAATAGATATATTCCCACTCCCCAAAGCATCTTATGGTTAGCCTACACTCATTTCGTGTCTCAACAAACATCATAACACTATATAAAGGCCACTCTCATTCATTTATCCCTTAGGTGTAAATTATCATGAATAATATTTGAAATAGTTATGCAAATTAAGGTCATTAATCCCTATTTACTCTATTTTTGAATACATCCATCTACAATAGACTAGATCTCAGTTTTACTCATATTTCCAATTTTGAGTCACACTTAAAGAATTCATACTCAGGCATACTAGCATCACTCTCACTTTCAATAACACTTAGATTGGGAAAACTTCATTAGGTTTGATCCCCTTTTGAGGTATTAGTATGTAGGCAACACTCAGTACATGGGGTGTTGAAGTCACATCTAGCCTACCCTAATAACACCACTCTTATTACACTTGTGTTCAACAAAACCCTAGAAAGCATGGAGGCTTAGGGTTCCATAATGAAATCAGTCAAAAAATTCATAGATGATTGTTCATATTTTGGTCATGCAGGCATGGGCTTCCCAAAATAGAATGAAATTCTACCCCAAGTTTCATTGTTTTATCTACACATGGTCAATAACATAACATAAAAGGTTACTAGCACAGTGCACTATTAAAAAATAAGGTTGTGCTACTATCTAATGAGGGTTTTAACAGATGTTTCTTATTAATGACACTCTTCCCTGGTCCTCCATAACTTTACAACCTACCACTTGTCCATCTCAGTCATATTTTCTAGCTAAGTACAACCCTTTCAATTCATTTCTATTTATAAGTTAAGTAAACAATCAATTATTGTAAAAATTAGTGGCTATTGATACTGTAGTATTTTATTCTTTAATTTATATACTTATCTCTTTTATCTATTTAGGGTTTTACATTAATTCCCAAAATAGTTAAATCATTTGGTGAACTTGAGTTACTTTGAATAACATACAACCCCTAGCCTTAGATGCTCTCATGGTTTATATCCTTATATTTTCTATGCTTAGTAATTAATTTCAAAATATTGGATCTGATTCATTATTCTATTTCTAAAAACATTCATAGATTTAATTTCTTTAAAGGTTCAAAATATATAACTTTTTGTTTTCCTACTTCCTAACCTACAATGGTAGAATTCAATAACTAATATGATGAGACTAATAAGAAACAATTAAAAGATTTAATTTCTAAACATTAAGATATGCAAGATGACCTTATCTATATTATTCAAAAAGAGCTCCTAAAGTCCACTATGGGTCAATCATTTAGCCCTATAGATTCTAATATTATTACACCTAAAATTTGGACAACTCAGACTCTACAATAACCTACTATAACTAACCAACTCTCACAATTGGAAAAACCTCCCATGGATGGTACACATCCCTCCTCTCATATGTACAATCCCTTAGGTAGGAGATCTATTATCTATAGTCCAAGGTGTTACTTATTTATTAAGGTGCTACTAGAGCATCTCATGCCTTGGAATCTCATGTTCTCCTATATACACCATTAACATATAATATAGTGGCAAATCCTTTTCCATCTAAATTTATGGAACCCAATATTACTTTATATGATGGTAAGGGTGACCTAGAGCATCATTATGTGTTTTTCATGTAATATGTTTATATTATGTGTACAATGATTGGCTCTTGAATAAGTTGTTCCCTCATAATTTAAAGGATTATGTATTATAGTGGTTCTATGATATCCATAATCAATCCATTACATCATTTAATCTACTCATGGATATGTTTTTGGCACATTTTTTTATTAACATCAGTGAAATTTTTTTTTGTATGCTTAAGTTTCTTAACCAAAGAAAAAATCTAGTGAGCCAATAGCTAGATATGTCTTGTGATATAAATCTATAATAGAAAAGATGAATATCCCCATGGTAGATAGAGAACTATAGGACATATTCAATAAAATAATATTAAAAACATTACATAAATATATTTTATTCAAAAGGTTTTCATCATTTACAAATTTATTACATACAGTGAAGGAATGGGAAGTCAAACTTCTCTCCATGGGCAAGTTAAAGTAGACAACTAGATCAAATTCCACTAATAAGAGTTAAAGTAAGCTCCCATACAAGGTGAGGTCCAATGAAAACAATAATTATTAAAATACAAATATCAACACAACCACAGAGCTAGCTCCTCATTTGGTTTTATCATCTCCTCCAAGGAGACCTCTTCTAAATCTTCTTAAATCACTATCTCATGTTCTTTAGTGACTTTTGGAATGTAATTTAATATCTCTTAATCCCTTAAAATAGGTTTATAAAAATAATACCATTCCAAATAATTATGATTCCAATGTATTTTGTGATTATCATAAGACCCCTAACCATACTAAAAATAGATACATCAACTTATGACATTAGATCCAATATTTATGTGAGTAGTCCTATAGAAACACCCAAAGCACAACCAACTAAATTAAAATAAATGAAAATATTTTTTGATCCATTTATAAATCATATGGTTAATGAAACAATTGACACTTTAGGTGTTCATTAAACTTATAATTCACATATACCACCAAAATCCTATCGTATTTGTATAATGAACATACACCCTCTACATAATATCATTGGTGTGTATCATAATACAATTATAACTAGGCCTCTTATCACTTTATAAAAATAGGAGATCATTGATGATGATTCATATTTATACACACTCTTTGTATGAGATTGTATTGATCATCATCCTATATAGATTGACATGGTTGACAATGGGTCAAACATTAATATGTGTACTATTACACTTCTACATCACTTGGGTTATTCAGATCAAGATATTTCTATGACAAATAAAGTTATTTTTGGCTTAAGTGACCATGTCTATAGCTCCATCAAGGAGATCATACTTTGATTAGAGGTTGTTCCAGCATATGTGGCCACCATATTCATAGTGGTACCTAGGGCCGACACATTTGATATGTTATTATTTAGGCCTTAAAAATAGTATCTTAAAGCCATCTCATCCAATATACATAAATTTTTTAAGTATATACATGATAATAAGGTTGTTATAGTCGAGGGACTTCCATATGATTATCCTTTACCTACTCCATAGCTAGATAAATAGTGGTCACTGATAATTTTTCCATCTTTTACCACACCTTAGATATCAGTTGAGCCACCAGCATAGGTGAGGTCTACTTCTACTACATTACCACATATACATTCTCTCCCATGAAGACATTTATTATAGATACCCTTACATTAGAGACATTGAATGGATTATAGAGAGCCTCTCTCTAGCCCATTCACACCTAAATTAGTGTTATTGAGTCCCCACTGCATTCCACATAGAGCATCTATGCTATTTATAGATTATTCCACCATATGGGTCCCTAAGAGCCTAAA
The DNA here is from genome assembly GCA_037957365.1 of Torreya grandis. Lineage (NCBI taxonomy): Eukaryota > Viridiplantae > Streptophyta > Pinopsida > Cupressales > Taxaceae > Torreya > Torreya grandis. The sequence goes on from JARHVA010006350.1 coordinate 931,048, forward strand.
AGTTCATAATATAATTCAAGTAACTCCATAAATTCATGGCCACACTTCATAGTCAACTTTAATTATAGATTATCTAGTATATACAATTTGTACATCTTGGATACTTCTTCACATACCATGTGTGGTCATTCTTCCTTTACTTAATATAGGTCACTTTGATAGTGAGTCTATTATAAGAATCATTGATTAGTATGTTATCCTATTACTTGTACATAGCTTCCTTTATCTTGATATTTATATATAGTTTCATTTTCATGTTACTTGTACATAGATTATACTCTAAAACACAAAAACAGTATAATATGTTCAAAAATACAAAAAAAAATTCAAATTTTTGCATAGAAGATACAAATTTTAGATTGTATGTATTTCCATGTTTACATTATTTATATTTTATAGGTACTACATATGTTATCTATGTTAGTGTATTTAGTTTTATCATACATCCATGATTCACTTATTCCCTTCGAGTGTTCATAGATTACTACAGGACTTTGGTCCTCTACACAAATCTAGATTTACTAATATCTACCCATTGGGGGTACATGCACATATACACATATTCAACATGGATATATCATCCCATTTGGGGATTCATACTACATAGTTTTTGATGTGCCAAGTTATATCCTTCTATACTCCATATCATATATTTATCATTGATTATATCTTGATATTGATCATCCTATACTACATTGATTTTTTACCGACTACTACTACTATAGACTTATATTATGTACATATTTGTTATTATATGGACTCATACCACATGATTATGCATACTTTCATTTCTATCTTAACAAATTTAGATTTGATTGTCTCTCCTTAATTATACATCTACTTGAGGGCATTATAGTATATCACTATTTTAAGGATCTAATCCAATTACTTTCATTATGTGTATTCTTTAGACATGTGACCATGTCCTTATATGTGTTTCTTGATTATGTATGCAAACATTTGAACATGTCCTTTAATGTGGATCTAATCCAACCTTGCTTGTTCTATGCATATGTGAATATTTGAACATGCCCTTATATGTGTGATTTTCTTAGACTTAGTAACATGTGCCCATGTCCCTTGTATTATGTCCCCTTGGCCTACTTTGTGTACCTCATGTGTTTTTATGTATGATTTTATTTATGCATCATGACCATGACATTTGTCTCTTGCTTGTTTCTTTCAAATCTAGTTTTTGATTCCATGAGGGCCCTCATGCATTTCCCCTTCCTCCTTAGGTACCTTGATGGACATCATGCCCCATCTTCCTTAGTAATTTACTCATATTATATTCATATTTTTCGTTCATACACATTCTGACATTGTTATATCAACCTTGTGAATGTTATAAGTAACATAAATCTTATTGTTCTAACTTATGCTCAAACTCTCTTACATTATAATGTCATGTATCCACATTATATTGGTTTATCATGAAAATATCATATATTTTTCGTATAACACACATGATGCATATATTTTATTTTGAGTATAGTTATTTCATATGTTCAATAACTCCCCTCAAAAGAGGGGGCATTCACAAAGGTTTGTCATAGAGATCAGGCTATCCTAGTGAACTCAGAACATATTTTTGAGCACACAGAAATAGATTATAGAACTTAGACTCAGTAAAATATAGTGAAAAATAATCACACATAGATAAATCTTGGTTTATCTTATAAATATGACTTTTAGATAATAACATAGTACATTACCAAAAGTGAAGTGTGATATAGTCCACCCACCACGTTATTGTCTAGTGGCCTAAAAAATAGAAGATTCTAAAATTGTTATAAAGGTACAATAGTTACATTTTAGATTTTCATAGTCTCAGTCATAGATTATCAAATATTTTTATAATATACTAAGTTATTACATAAAATTACGTAAGTTTTCTTAGATTGGGGTCATCATGCATGGCATGATCACTCTCATTTTGGTTTTAGATATGCATGGACATAGATTACTATGACTCAATATAGAATACATATGCACAGATATTAGAATTTGGGGCATGTTCATGACACATTTGTGTTCAATTTTTCTCCAATTCTCTTAAATAGAATGATAATTCCATGTTATTCTTCATGTTGTATACTCTAGACACTATATGCACTAGTTTTGCACCAAATTTGCACTAGGATCACACTAGATTAATTCCTTATTCCATATATAGTGGTTAACATTCCTTAGTGACCTAGATCTATTTTTTTACATTTTAGAGTTTCTATATGGCCCAAATTCATCTTACATAGTTTTAATTACATCACATAATTTCAAACTCAGATACATCTACTACACATGGGTAGGCAATGATGGAGTCATAGCCTAGTTGAGTTTTTAAGCCACCTACATAAGAGGGTTGGATAAATAATTAGTAAAATCTAAGTTATTCACATATTATGATCCAACCAAAAATGGTGGGAAATGATGGAATCAATGCCATTTTTAATTCTTGAGCCACCCACACATGGGGCATTGGGCAATCCATTAGCTTAGTCCAAGTTATTCACTATATGATCACCATCAACAAACACATGGGATGTCCCCATGTTTTTTCATTATTTCATGTACCCCATGAGGTTATTTCACTCCTTTATTCTCTATCATCTCTTTACATATTTTTTGTCTTTGCTTTTGATATTTCTTAAGGATTGATTCATACATGTTTCATATATAGAACACGTAATGGAGCACAGTTCATGGACCTAGACCCACATTCATGGGCTTGACCTCTTATTTAAGTATAATATTTTTTTCCTTTGTCCTAGACATTTCACTTTATTGTATTTATAGAATAAAGGGGGGGTAAATATAGTCATCTAAAATGTCAGTTAATGCAATGTGTGTCACTTGAGACCACCCTATCCTTAGCTTATCCCTACACCTATCTTAAGGCCTCTCTTGATCTTTTTGTAGCTTATATGCACTTTTAACCCTTATCTATATATACCAAAAACTACATTAAGCCATCACTTAGGCATCCTAGATGCTTTCACACACATGTTAGCCACCTAGACAATAGTACGACCCCTTTAGTCCATTGTGTAGTGTGCTATTGGAAAAGGGGGAAACACTATTAACCCTTGATTCTTCTACCTCCAATGGATATATTTATAATTCTCAAAGTATCTCAAGGTTGACCTAAGCTCATTTTATGTCTTTACAATCATTAAAACACTATACAAAGACCACTCTCATTCATTTATCCCCTAGATGGAAATTTATCCCTTATATGGTAATTCTCATGAACAAGCTCATAAATAATTATGAAAATTAAGGTCATTAATCCCTATTTACCCTTATTTCTACATACATCCATCTATAGTATACCAAAGCACATTTTTACCCAAATTTCTAGTTTTCAGTCACAATCAAAGCATTCAAATTGGCATTCATAATCAAACATGCTAGCATCACTCTCATTTTCACCAACACTTATATAAGAAATACATTGGGCTTAATCCCCTTTTAGGTAATTATATGTATGGATGCCTCAACACATGGGGTGTTAAGGTCATGTCCATCCTACCCTATTAATTCCACTCTTCTTATACTTTTATTTGTCAAAACTTAGAAAGTATGGAGGCTTAGGGTTCTATAGAGAAATATATCAAAACAAATCATAAATAATGATCCAAGTCTTAGTCATACTGGCATAGGCTTCCTAGAATAAAATGAAGTTCTACCCTAAGTTTTAATATTTTCTCTACATAGGGTCAATAATGTAGCGTATAACGTTAGTAGCATAATGCACCATTAGCAAAGAGGGTTACATTACTATCCAATGAGGGTTATAACACATTTTTTTTTTTGAAAACACTCTACCCTGCTCCTGCATCAATTTTCATCCTACCACTTATCTATCTCAGCCATATTTTCCAATTAAGTACACCCCTTCAATTCATTATTATTTATAGGCTAAGAAAAAAAATTAATTATTGTAAAAATTAGTGGTTGTTGATACTGTATTATTTTTTCCCTAATTTATATACTCAACTCTTTTATCTACTTAGGGTTTTAAATTAGTTCAAAAAATAGTTAAATCACCTCCTAATTTAGAACTATGTGCCTCAAAATATTTCAACTCATGTATGTGTTCTAAAATACATTTACAACTAATGGTTCAAGAAGTTTACATAAGGTTAATGTTGTGAATTTTCCCCCATGGGTCAAATTGTCACCCTATCATTTTAAACTTAGCATATCATGCCATTTTGCCTTATGAGTTAGGTTGGTCTTAAGAGTTCTTTAAGATGATGTTTTTTGTGCCCTAATGATTCCCTATAATTTTGGTGCCTCGGTGAAATTTATATCTACATATAAGCCTTCAAATTTAAGAAAAAAGAATAAGATGTGCATGGAGATGTCAAACTTAAGCCACATGAACTAACTACTTGAGTTTAAAATCCTCAAAGGATCCTAAGCCCAAATAAGAGCTACCAAGTGGTGGAGCCACATTCAATCAAATCAAAAGATCCAATGGAATGTGAGTAATAGCTTAAGTTAGTGGTTCAACTAGATCTAATAGCATGCATTAAATCGTGTCAAAGAGATCAATGATGAGCATCAAGTCAAAAATATAGTATACCTAAAATAAACGTAGTGAAGATAACTATACAAATCATGGAAGCTAAGTCAAAGATCCAATAGTGAGTGATAACTTGACATTGTTAGTGGGTCCAAAGATCTAATGGAGTGAATTTGATCATGCACCTAATATCTAATGGTGAGTATCAAGTCAAAAAGTTAGATGATCTTGAGATCAAGTGAGGGGCTTAGAAGTGCCATGATCGTAGTGACTTAACAGATCAATGGTGTATGTTTGATCAAGTAGAAGGAGATCGATGGCATGCATTAAATTAGACCAAGGATATCAATGGTGTGTATAGGATCAAAGGTGAAAAATTCAAGGAGCTTAGATTAAATGCAAGGCCACCATGTGGTATAATCATAGAAGTAAATAGACTAATAGTAAGATCCTAAGAAGGGATGTAGCACTAACAAATGGCACAATATAAAGGTTAGATCAAGGATCAATCATTGATGATGAAAGCTAAAGTTATAAGACTCCTATGAGGATCAGTGGGGCAGATTTGATCAAATCTCTAGAAGGCATAGGATGTAAACATGTGTCCAAACTTGTAATAGTTAGGTATTTAGATAGAACAAGTATCCCAAATGAGGATAAAAAAGATAGACATGTTGGAATACAATTTTACACCACCCTAAGAAAGTAAACACATAAATGCAACATTAGATATGATCTAGATAACTAAGAACACACCCTGCAAAGTCATATAATGCCATTAAAGCCCTATAAAAGTTTTCAAGAGATTTTAGATGTAGGATTTATGTCTTATTCAAATTCAAGAAACCCCAACCTATAGATCTTCATTTGTAATCATGACTATATGAAAACTAATAAGGTGATTGGTTTTCATCCATAATAGATCTATATTTAGGATTTAGAAGTAATGGTAGAATGATGGTTACACAAATAATGTCATAAAGGAACATCAATGAGAAAGCTCAAGTAACTACTTAATAACATGAAGAACATCAATAATGATTAAATAAGATAGTGGGTCATTTAGTGTTTCAATGTCCTTAATGACTTGTTTGTATTTGATGGCTTATGAATCAGCATACTCAAATCGATGCTAATTGATCAAAGGTGGTTGGGTCACATTTATTAAAGGCTATATGTTAGTTCCATCTCTCTCTCTCTCTCTCTCTCTCTCTCTCTCTCTCTCTCTCTCTCTCTCTCTCTCTCTCTCTCTCTCTCTCTCTCTCTCTCTCTCTCTCTCTCTCTCTCTCTCTCTCTCTCTCTCTCTCTCTCTCTCTCTCTCTCTCTCTCTCCCCTCTCTTATATATATTCCATTTTCTTTCCCATTGAAATGGTTGACTCTTAGATATTTTTCTTACAGGTAGAGACTCTTATGATTTAGCTATGCCAAATTTATACTGTAACACCTATTTGATATAATAGAGACTGAACTCCTCCATTTGCAAGCTGAATTGAAAGTGTGTCTTATGAGTTCATTGATGTGTTTAAGTTAATCCATGTTTTCTTTTACCTTTTTCTAAATTCCCTCACCTTCATGAAGTGTTTAGTAGCTCCCATAGGTCATTCTAAGTGCATATATAGTCTATTGATTAATTTTGAAGTGGAAAACTACCCTCCCATGCTAGATTAATAGCCAATTCTTGCCTTTTAGTGAAACACTTATGTGGAAGATTTTAAAAGAGTGAATGAAGTAATGTTTATCAGTCTCTAAGTATCTTATAGTGTGTCTTGAATCAGCATAAGTGTTCAAAACATTATTTCATCACCTCTTTTTTACATGTTTTCATGTAATTAGTTTCTTTTTTCTCCCTTTTCCAAGTTAGAGGTTAGTGTAGGTGATAGATCTAATATGAATTCAGCCTTCTGTGGAGGCTCAATCTCACCATAGGACACCCACATCTTGAGGTTGTTAGCATTTTGTGTCTTAGTTGTAGGGATACTGAAGAACTCCCCCCATGGGTGAAATTAAGACCAAAATAGTTAACAAGACTCCAAGTGAAACTTTAATCTATTTTCTTTGAAATAATTTGATTACATTGCCTCCTATATATCCTCTAATAAAACCAAAATATAATAGTTTCTACCATATAATTTTTGGACATCACATAAATAATTGTTTTTTCTTTGAAGAGAATAAAATTATCATTGTTAGTGTTGATCCTATAATAAATATATTCATCAAACCACCATTATATTTAATTACACCTCTTATAAATAAACAACCTACTCAAACTATGATTTCATCTTATAAAGAATAACTAAAAAAAGAACAATTAGAATATTAATGGCCACAAAAGGCACAATTAATAAAGGAAAGATTACAAAAAGAACAAGTGAAAAAAGAAAGGTTGCATGAAAAATTGCAAAAAGATCAATGATTAAAATCAAATTAATAAATAATTGGATCAATAAGGCTATAACAATAACATTTACACAAAGATAAGCTACATGAATAAAGATTGAAAAAAGGATAATCAATAAAGTGCACTTAAGAAAGGGGTTTTCAAGAAATAAGTTAAAAAATAAGATATACCTACAAAAGTTAATGTCAAGAACATGGTTTCAAAATAAGAAAATAAAAACCATTCCTCATATCTATATTTTTTGATATTTACCCCTCACATAGATGGTAATAAAATCAAAAAAGTGGAGATTAATAACACTTATTAAATCAATTTATATAACATGACATTTCTCAAATATATTAGATTTGACATTCAACATATAGATAAGGCTACTTCAACCAAAGCATGGATTTGATATTTTATATTACCTAAAAATCTTAGCCCTAAATCATGTAATGTTTTATTCAATATTTATCCCAACTTGTATCAATTTAATATAATAATTGGAAGCTCATATTGAAGAACATGGGGGGAAATTTTGGTAAAGATCATTACTATGTCACATTTAAGTATGAAGGTGTAATTGCTACCATTTCAAGAGAACAAACTTATTTAAAGTAAGAACAAAAAATTAAAACCTATTTATTTCAACATAGACAATATAATGACATCCAATTCATCTATGAAAGAAGATAAGGTACAGGATACAAAGAATGATATAATTACTAATAAACTACTAACATATGAAATAATTTATCATACATATTCACATGAAAATAATGGATGTAATATAAA
>JARHVA010006351.1:0-95000 GCA_037957365.1 Torreya grandis
TTGTCATAGCTTTGAAACACATTAGTGATTTCAAAATGATCTTGATCCTTTAAATTGGAAAAGGTAAACATTACCTTAATTTATCCAAATTTACCTCATCCTTTTTCTAAACATGAAATAATAATGTTTTCACCTTACAATATGATCTCTCTAGAATCTCACCTTCACCATAGAACATCATGTCACCTTGGAGATAAATATACCAATATATCACAATCTTAAGGTTTATGTAAATAGACCTTAAGATGATCCAACATTTGAAAATACATCCTAATTATGGCAAGGTTTGACCAATATACCAAGACCAAAACTCTTAATAAGATACCAACAAGATTAAACAAGCCTAGAAGAAAAGTTTCAAATTATCCCCACTCATAATGGGTAGTTTTGGTTTAAATATTTGGTGACCTCCTAGGATTGCATGATTTCTATTCATCTAGACTCGTTACCTTCTTACCTCCATTAGGATATGGAGTCACTTGTCATTCAACCTCAAACCTGATTGGACCTTGAACCTAGTTTTAAATGCTTTGAAATAAAGATAGATAATTGATGATTCCTCCACCAACACAAATAAATAATAAATAAGGAGAATACACACAAAAATGCAACAAGATAAAACAATATGCTACAAATCACTTAGAGGGAGAAAAGATAATAAATAACTAATATACCCTATTCTAACCTACTTTAATAACTTGAGACAGCCCTAAACAAAACCATTAATTGACAGGGCAAAGTAAATACCTTTTTTAGCCAAACTTTTGTGACTATAAATCTTGATGTCAGCCATGAGAGGATAGAAGAGGGGAAAACATATTCTAGTCTTGATAACCTCTTATCCTTAGAAATCAAAATTTTCACTTCCTCCACCTTGATTGAAATATGAATTATCGTGTGTGTGTAAGCTGATCTTTGACATGTTTAGGTTCATTTTTATTTCCTAAAATGAACATGATATGAAATAGATACTCCTTGTTGGCTTCTAATTAAATGAAGTACATAATAATAAATCCTCTTTTTATAGTATAAATATGATCAAATTTAAACATATGACAAACCTTCACTTCTTCATAATCTGATTGATCAAACTAAATAAATTGGTATTTTTTTTACAACATGATTGTAGAGTTGGTTTCAAGAGGTGAAGCTTCTTTCTCTTTAAGAGGATGAGGCCAATAGAGTTTTGTATTATCCTCTAAGAGTAAAAACAATGTCTAAAAATGGATAAAGAATTTGATATCCTTCCTTGAAAATGTGAAATAAGTCAAATTCAACTCAAGTATCTTCTTAGAATGACAATCTTGGAGAGTTAAATTCTTCTTGATTGAGGGTTTGCTTGACAAAACTATCTTCCTTAGTCTATATTAGACCATAAAATACCTATATAATAGTTTAACTTGATCTTAGGACTTCAAACAAGTCCTCTAACTAAACTTCACTTGGTTCTTGCTCATTTACACTTTCTTCTAGCTTGATAGGAGCTGATATAGAGGTATTCACAACAAGAATTATGAGGGCATTAAAGTTTGTACCTCTTTGATAATGTTCTTGGGTATCAAATAAATTATTAATCAACTCCCATGAATTCTTAGGAGATATTTATTTTTCTTCAACAACATAATTAACACTTTTTTCACATTGGGAAAGGTCATCCCTTTCAAGGTCTATTATCTCTTGATAAACTTACACTATATTGACCAAATTTGATCCCAAGTCAAATTGGTCACCCACCTATATATTTAAAATTTCATGTGGTCTTGTCACATGGTCTTGTAATACCCTATATGGCCTCTATAATTCCTCATCTTACCTTATTATCATTGTTTAAGGTTAGTTTGTAAAAGTTAAGGTAATGTCATATAGTGGTCTAGGAATGTGATGGAGAGATAAGGCATGGTAAAAAAATTTATAGGTTATTAAGGTTTTATTGATGTCATTTTATCTTTTAAACATCTTATAAAAACATTTCATGAAGTTTTGGAATGTATAAAGTTCATTGTTGGCTTAAAGATGATGAAAATGTGTGAAAAGGGAGATTTTGGTTAAATTTTGTGTATGAAAAAGTCCCATAAGTAAAAAAATACATTAAAAAGACATTTAAAGGTCATTTTAGTAGCTATTAAGCTACCACACCTATCAACATGTCATATTCTTTGAGTTTCAATGCCATATTGAGGAGTTAAAGAAGTTGTATAGACTTTTTAAAGTCATGTGCAAGTGAAAAGAGTTTAATAATATCCATTGAGGTAAAAAAAATATTGGGGTTTTAACTATAAAATTTGCATAAATCCACTTCTCTCTTCCATCTCTCCATTCACAAGCTAGTGAAGGCCAGTTTTAATCAAATGGTACAAGCCATAAAGGTAGAGTTTGGGGATGATATTTTGTAAAAAGTTTGAGAGCCCTATGAGATTCTATTTTTTTTAATTTTTAGTTGCATTAGTGCTCTTATATTTGTGAAAAATTGCTAATAATCTAAACTACCTTTTGAGATCTTAAAACCCCAAAAGCTGAGTTTAGAGAAATTCTAGTGAAAAATGTGAATTCATGGATATATGAAACAAATTATATTGAGTTATAAAATGTATTTAGATACCTCACACACATTAATTCACCATGGTGTCACATATGGATGGTATTTTGTCAAGTAAAGTCTCTCTTGTGTATAGTTTGAGGTGACTAGTAATGTTTCTATGGTGTATAGGTTCTAAAAGTGGTCTAGAGGATCTAAATGGTCATCCATGGTCATATAATCCCCTAAAAATCCATTAATATACTTTAATTAGCTAAACATTCTATACAATTTTTAAGAATGATCACTTCTTCATTCATTTTATGGACCATATTTTCTACGTCTATAGAGTAGAGGTGATTGGAAAGGTTTGAATATGTATTTCTAGGTTATTTATAGTTTATTTTTCTTGATATATAATTCTTATGAAATTTAAATAATGGTCTTTGAGTCTAACAATCATGTTTTACACTTTTCAAGACTTTAAAGCTCTCATACTCAAAACTCTCTTCAATGGTCACCTACAAAACTATAGGTCTAAAAATTCAATGGAGGTTCATGGTGTCAATGTATTATTAATGTTATAAAGGAATGAAACATAGTTATGTTTCAATTTATAAAAGGTGAGTAGAATAGTGGACATCTCCAAGGACCTATAGCCAAGTGAAGCCTGAGCTAATAATGCCTAGCAAACATTCACCTATAAGATTGGGACTATGTTGATAGTGAATACAAAGGTTATGAAAGATGAATTAAATAGGTTAATTAAATTTTAATAATAATGGGAAAGTGACTACAATATGAATGACTACTATAAAGTGCTATATAGTTATGAAAGGCCAAGACATAGTCAAACCCTTTAGGTAAAAAGTCACCTGCATGACTGTTGGTGGAAGTAGAGAGTACATAGTCTCAAAAATTATTTGAATATGAAATGTATTTGGTAATGTAGTTATATTAACTCTTGATTATGATTTGGAAACCATAAGATACCAATGGCCTAGTTGAAGAGGCCTAACTCAAGCTACATACTTAGATTTCATAAACAATCACCTATAGCCAACTAGGTGAGAGCATGTGCTTTAGAAATTAATTATTAGTGAATTTTAGAGTTTAAGACATTTATGATTTCTTATTAAATCAATCAAAATTTATTAGAGTCTTTGAAGAGATTGGGGATTGGTCCTGGAGACCTAAAAGGCTATGGAAACTTTAAACATGGTCAAACTACCTAATTGACACCAATAACCATTCATTGTTGAAATGGGACTTGAATAGAGATGTTGATAGAGTAAGGTTTCAATAATTTTAAAATAACTTAAAGATATGAACATAATAGTGTATACCCATTCAAAAAATTTAGGATTGCCTATAAATGCTAGCAATCGTCAAACACACTCAACATTCACAAATAGTCAATTAAAGCCAATTGAGTTGAAGATTTATCCTTAAATAGAGGTATTGATGAGATTTGAAGTCTTGAATAAACTAAATTTATTTCAAGTTAACAAAAACATGAAAAAATATCCCTTGAAAGGTTTTAAGTTTGACTTGAGAGATCAATATCAATTTCCAAACCATATACATAGTCAAATTTTTCAATGGACACCACAACCAACTAAGAGAAGTTTCCTTGGACAAGAGATGTTGATGATTTTTGGAGTTAAAAGAATTTAAAAATAAATCAAGACATCAATAATAATAATATGATATAATCCATGGGAGGGTTTAAATGTGATAACTAAAGTCATGAAACCCATACACATTTAAAGCTCTCAAAAGGACCACCTACAACCTAGAGTTTTAAGACTATCTTGAGATAGTGATAAAAGCATAGAGTTCAAGGTGTTGAAAAGGTTTTATATTATACTTAGCATGAAAATATCTTAAGGATATTTATTTTTGGAAAAAGGATCTCCTAAAGTGCCAAGTTGTAGACCACTCAAAATCAATAACACATAGGCAAACAATCTCCTTTACGTGTATTTGGAGAGTTGATGACTTAGAAACCTGAGACAAAGGTGCTTGTGTGAGTGTTTTAAATATGTAAATGAGCTAAAATTTCCCATGTCATTCAATATCAGGGAGTTATAATCCAATGTTATGGAAGGAAAGAGACTAAGTAGAGGTCACACAGTCCTAAGTGAATACACAATCTTCATACAACTATGTTTACCTAGATTTTTTCAAGAGAGGTAGTTATAAGTCCTGATGGAGGGTGAGTAATATATTGTGGAAATTATTCCATGAGATATTCATACCCAAAAATATATTTTGAAGAAGGAATGTTGATATACCTTGTTCAACCTCAAAAGGACCAAAGTGCACACACATGACTACTCATTTTTAAGAAGGTTGTGCTTATATGAAGATGTTAAAGGATCTTTATAAGATATGAGTGGAAGTAAGGTAAGTGAATATGATTGAGATGTGATGAAATTATCTAATCACACCCTCAAACTTAAGCAATGTGAAACATCATATAATTAAACATGGTTTAGTCTCAAGCAAGCTAAGTGTATGAACAAGGTTGTATAGGTAGTGAGTTGAATAAATGGCTTGGTAAGAATAAGTTCAAGACCATAGAGACCTTGAGAATATAGTGAAGGGTTTTTAAAAATATTTGATGAAGTCACATACCTCCTGATAGTCAGCTAGGGTATGACAGTTAGCTAGGGAATGATAGTTAGCTAGGCTTCAGAACCCTAGGTCTAGAAAAATGATGATGTAGATACTTTGATGATAGGAGGGAAAGTGAAACGTGTATAAATGGACATCATATACCTCATGAAGGTCATTTAAACTTAGGTCAGACTAAAAACATGAACCTACAAATCTAAATCTTGTTCAAAACTCATAAAATGCCTACTTACAACATGAGAGGTTAGTTTGAATTGCTTGGTATGGATCAAATAATATGTATGGAGCCTCAAGATCAAAGGGGAAGTTAACTACCCTAGTGCACTTCCATTTTATGGAATTGGTTGGTGGTTTCATGCCCTGAGCTTTATGAACCATCTTTAAGAACCAAAATCACTTCCAGGCCACCTAAGAGGGCTACAAGGACCTAATGAGAGAGAAAAGAGATTTTATGCCTCCATATGGATTATAAAAACTTATAAATGGCACATAAAATATTAAATACTAGCATGATCATCATCTCATGCCATTGGTTGATATAATATTGTATGAAACGTTATGGAATAGGCCTAAAATTTTGATTTTTGCTATTTTTTAGGTTTGCACAGGTTTTTACATCTTAAAATTTGGCATGGAGAATAGTGAGGATTTTTTTTAACTTAGTCACAAACTTTTGTGGGGTTTGCAAAATGTGGGAATCCTGTATATCTATTTTTTAGTCTCTTAGCAAGGAGGCCTAATTAAGGCCTAGTTAGGAGACAAAATATACAAAAAAGCATATCTCCACTCAATCCTAGATCTTTAAATTTAACATGGAGATGTAATGACTTAATGGGTACTATAATTTTCCCTGATAATCTCAAAAATATTTGTAAAAAACTCTACACATGGAGGTTTGTATGATTTTAGGGTTACAAACAAGAAGACCTCTTTGAGGCTTTTAGTAGAGAATAAATGGTTGGGGTTAGTTTGAGGCCTAAAAATGGATTTTTATAGATAAAATATGATTTTATTATGTTATCCATGATGTTTTTATGATATAAATAATAATAAATCAAGTTTTGACACTTGTGTGTAAAGTTGGCCTAAGGAGAGAAAAGTCCTCTAGACACCTTACAAGTAAAAAGGGTGATGTGTCAAAGATAACATGTTGGGGTTAGTTGAGAGGTGTTAAAATTAAATAAAAAAAGGTATGATAAATATATATAAACATCAATAAGATAACTTTTAACTCAATATGACAAGATAATGGGCGGTTTTTAAGAGCTAGTCAAGCAAGCAATTCAACTCCCACACCTTTTGGAGGGTTAGGGCATCTTCAAAGGAGATAAACATGTCATATAGGAACTATTGAGTCAGTTCCTTAACTTCTCTATTTTTTTAACTCACATTGACACTTTTATACTCTCTCTCCTATGCCCTTATTCTCTCTTCTCTCTCTTTTTCTCTCTCTCACTCACTTTCTATATTTAAGTAGCCACTTTTGGATTGAAATGTATCCTCTACTTGAAAATGGTGAATCCCTACTTATTTGAAGCATTTAATAAATAAATAAAAATATTTTTTACCTTCTCCATGAGTTATTTCAATGTGAATGTTAGACTATTTGATCTTACCAAGTGATAAATTTTCTTCCTTAGCATGTTGTCATTGTTTGCATTCATATTCAGCTTTGAAAGTATCTTGTGGTTATATTAAAGTGTTTTAATGGTTTTTTAATAATATTAGTGAGTTTTAACTACACTAATGTCATTTTATGGAATTTTTTAGTCCTCATAGATTAATCATTCTTCACAAATGTCCATGATAAATACTCATGCAATAGGCATATTTGGGGTAGTGTCATGTACAGGTTAGGCTTTTGTTTGAAGTGTAATTACAATTAGTTGGTAGTGGTTAGGATATAATTGGTGCATCAAATGATTAGGATAGGTTTACTTTATGTTTTATCTCTCCCTTTTCATCTAAATTATCTAGTATTATAGGTGATGAGTAATCAAAACAAATCTATGGAGTTAGCCTTTCAATCTAGAGGTTTACCCCTACTATAGGAAAATCACAAGCCTAAGGGTATGTAGAAACTATAAATTTACACTTTTTTATTATGAATAAATTTTTCTTACCCCTTCCTTACCATTTTATTCTTGGTTAATATAGTTTTACTATTTACCATTTAACATTGTGTAAATAATCTAGTTAATTACCATTTTAATTAGGTAACTAGTTAACCACCCCTAATTACTAGTTAAATATCTACAAGCCTAATAAATGTAAGTTATTTTAACCTTCATAAAAACATTCCCATACTTGAGCCCTATTAAAACAAATTTTAAATAATATTTTAACTTATATATTGAGTTTTTGAAAATAACAACTCAAACTGTGACAAAATCAGTAACATTTCTTGTGATCATCATCGATCCTATTAGGATCAAGGTCAGTTTATAGACAGGCCAACATTAGGTTATGGATCCTATTTTTTCACAATAGAACATTTATGAAATTCCCCTAGATAACTATGATATAATGATATCCTAGTTCCATTCTACCCATACTCTACCTAAAACCAACCATATCTTTGTCAACAAGGTATTTATCTATATCTCAAGAAGCTTTTCCAGAGGTAAATATGTAGTGTATTTAAATAGTTTAAAATTATTATATTGTTCCTTTCTATTATATTTACTATTGTAAATATATTTAGATAAATTAGTGACTAATTTAGGAACCTTTTTAGATATTTTAAATTCCTCCTTAGCCCCATCCCAAGTATTTTAGAACCCATTGTAAAGATCGACCACAATTCTTTCTAGAACAACATCGATTACTAGATGGATATCAATTTTGAGACAATCGACATTGATCATTAGTTTTTAATTTTTATCTTCAACCTGAGACTATATTAGCAATCATAAATATTTAAAATTTATTATTTTCATGTCTTAAAATCATGTATTGATAATTTTAGATGACCTTTTCTGGTGTTATACATGATGTCCTCTTAATTCATGACTTACCCATAGTTCTTCATCCTTTACTCACCAATCAAAGTGACATATCTTTAAATTTAAGACTTTATCTAATTATATTTTCTCCAACTCTAGAATCCATCATCGAGAAACTAGAATAAATCCAAGAACAAGAGGACCTAACCACATCATATTGGAATGAATGTTTTGATAATGTGTATGCATATATTGATTTATTTCATTTTAGTTTTATAATATTATCACATGCTTTATTTTAATTTATCTTATTATATCATTCACTTGATTACACAAGTAGTGTAATGACATCCCTCTAAAGAAGTGTGGCACTTCTTAGAACTGATCCTGTATCAAGCAATCCACCCATATCTATTTTTAATCAATCTTGTCCATGTCTTTGTTATGCAGGTAGTCCTTCCTAGCCAAAAATGAACTCCCACCTTGCTAGATCAATGATGTGCACCCTTATCATAGATATTAATTTTTCAAAACCCTTTATCATTTCCATTTTTATTCAGTTATTTTTATTAATAAAATGAACTTAAAAAATACTAAAATATTTTTGCATGTGCGGTGAGACCCCTAAGGTCTCATTGTTCTGGTTGTTTTTGTTGACCAAATTTTACCCTATAGGTCAAATTAGGGCCTCTATAGGTAAAACACTTTAGTTTTAGTTGTTATTATGGGTATAATATTTTGTCATGGGGTATTTTAGAGTCCATTTGATGTCATTTAATGTTATATTAGCCTTGGTCTTAGTAATTTTAATCAATTTGTCATTTTGAGTCATTTAGAAGGCTTTTAGGGGTCATAAATGTAATTGTCATGGTTTTCAAGGTGTTAAAGTGTCATAATATCCTTTAAAACATAAAATAGGTCATATTACCTACTATTAATATCGTTCCCATTTGAGTCTTGTAGGTTATCTAACTAAAGATCAAGAAACCAATTGGAAAGGAGTTTGGCACTTGTACAACCCATGAGGGAAGGTGACACATGGGAGAAGGGCATGAAACATATATTAATATTCCTAAAGTTCATTACCATTATTTTCATTATCTTTATGTACTATTTTTGAGCTAAAACCATTCTTCTCCTTCTTTACTCTTCTAGACACACAGAAGTGGTCAATAGGTTTATGTATGGCATACAAAATTGGAGAAAATCCAGGTCAAACAACTTTGGGAGGTTAAATTATACTTATAGATATATATTTTTTTAAATATTTTTAATAATGGTGGATTTTAATTTATTAACCATCCTCATGAAGTTGGCATATGTAATTCTCTTACAAATATATGCACCCTATAGTTTTTGATCTTGTTTGGATGATTCCATATAATCCAAATGATATGATTGATATTAAAGGATGTTTATTCCATAATATAATTATATCCTTGTTTATTTATCTTTTAAAAGTGTTTTTTATGTAATAAGTATCTCATATTCCAAGTGAATACACTTTTCTATATAACAAGTAGGTTTCCACTATTTTCAAGATTATCATGCTTTGGTAGTGATTCTATGGGATGGAAATAAGTTAATTACTAGGTTTTAAATGTCATATTAACCCATAAACTTTAAATCTCATTATCAAAGTAAATGCTTCATGATAGAGTAGTTATGAACACCATGCAGTCAACTCTTTGCTCACTTTTACTTGTAATCATAGTGAAGCACATGCATGAAACCTGTATGGCATATTAAAATAGGTGTGATGAATGTTTTAATGCCTTTATGTATCCTTTATAATAATTATGTATTAAATTAATATTTTATATGGTGAAATAAAGATGGATTGTGTGGTCATGTGCAACATTTGCATAGTCTACCATTGGAATATGTACTTACAAGTATTTGAAAGGATTCAAATGTTGAAATGTGGTTTATAGGTTCACCTCAAGTCATTTACTATCATCATCCATGATTTGAGTATTTTTAATGGTAGGAATTTGGTCATAGATTCAATCTCGTATTCACTTCCTAAACACATTGTCGACCTACATACAACTCAATCTTCACCTACAGAAGTCTCCTTGGTGATGTCATGATGAGATGGCAAATTTGATGGGTGTTTCAATATTTTAAGATTTATAATATTTTATTTGTATACTTGGTGAAATTATATAACTTATCAAAATAATTTATATCATGTGCACTACCTAAACTAATATTACTACCTATACATGAAAACATCCACCTACAGGTGGTGTTAGTAGAGCATGATAGTATTCTTATGAAAGAGTTGAGATAAGTGGTGACACCCTCATTAAAGTCTTAGTGTTATTTTGAAATTACATACCTTTTTAAAATTGTGGATTAAAAAATAGAATTTGGGAACCATGCTCAAAGAAATAATGACAATGTGTAGGTCCATTGTCCCTAAAACATGAAAATAGAGTTCCTTGGTGTTTTGTTGATATTTTGTAACATGGTTGCCAATTGTTTTGATGCATACTCATGTGTTTGTCTTGAATTAACCATATATGAAAATAAATCCATAAGGTTTTAGGGGTAGATGATCAATTAAGGTTGGTTATTGAGAATCCCAAAGTTGCATTTTTATGCACTAATTTCAAGCATTGATATCTATAGGACTTTGATCCAAAAGAGACCTTCTCCACATAAGTTGAAAAACTAAACCATGCCACTATGATTAGATGATTAAAAATAGTTTAAAGTAATAATTTTTATATAATATATACTCAAGTAGAATGATATAGTGTTTTTCCTCCCATACACACATACAAGTGTCCCTGCCTTTAGGGATATTCACTTATAGTAGACCTTAACTTTTCTATCATCCATAGCAATGACTTGAGCATTGGAGATATAAACTTGGGATAATGGTGAAGGTATAATTTATGATTTAAAATATCATCAAAAATATTTTGATTTTTATGTTATAAGATCCAACATGCACCTACAAGTGTCCCATTATAATAAATGCTAACCTACATCCAACTATAGATGATTGTCTTAGGCAGTGAACATAGGGTGATGATTCTAATTAATTGGTATTCCCAAACATTATTGGATAGATAAAAATAATTTATTTAATATATTATAATTTTTCAAGAGGGAAATACACTATTTTCAAACCTATTCCTTCCTAAACCACATATAGGTACAATGTCATGCACATAGAACACAGTCAAAAGTCACACTCATACTTAACTAGTCAAAGTGTGAAGAAAAGGCATAAGAGGTTAAAGTGATGGGAAAGCTTAAAAACATTAATAATGAAAAAAATATCCTCATGATACTCTCATAGATTATTTTGAATATATAAAGGATTCATATCGAGCAAGGGAGAGTCCATGTCTTCAAACTCTATAAAATCTACCTTTTTACAAGTCTATTTTGAGTTTTGGAGAGGTTAGAAGGTATAATAACATAATAAAAGGATGATTTTATTTTTATATGTTCTATAATAATTTTTTAATCCCATATAACCATTATATTTTATGATTAAACAATGGAAGTACCCTCTATTTTATCTCAAATAGAGGGTACTTCCCTTTAAGAGCAAATTGGTAGTTTTAGGTAATGGATATAAAAGGACTCTTCAAGATCTGTTTTAAAATTTCAAGGAGGTGAATTAAGCTAGATGACACCAATTAAAACATTAATAACCAATCATAGAAGGATGGACCTAAACAAGGTGATCTAAATATTAAGGTTGCAGTCAAGTCTAGTTGGGTAGGGTTTTAGCCTAATGCCCAAATGAAATTTCATTTTCATTCCTAGATGTAGGTGGGAATTATAACTTGTTAAATCATGTTTTTGGGATAATTAAATAGGTGTTAAATCTTATTTAATTAAAATAAGTCCAACTAAATGGCCTAAAACACAAGGGTTGTAGACAAGCATATTGGGCATGGTTAGGCCTAAATCCAAATGGAGAACCATTTTCACTTATATCATGAGATAAGCTTTCAAACATATTTGAGAATGTGTATAAGATAATTTAAAATGTTTAAAATTCTTAATAATGTAGATGAAGCACAAGGAAGTCATATTTTGGACTCAAAATCACATTAGGCTATGAAAAACTAGGAGAAGAACCTAATAGGTCAAATTGAAGAGCTCATAATTGTACGGTCTTAGTGCATGGGAACTCAAACACTCGAGAAAATTTGACAAGGGTCATAATAATCATTCATGTGAAAAAAATGTCAAATTCAACCTCCCATTTTTATAAATAAAGCTTAAGAGGGTAAAATAGGTTAAACCCTTAGAAAGACCCAATGAAAGAAATGAAGTTGGAAAGCTACTATAATGGCCTAGTTTGACCATGAAAGTGATTTTACCTTGTATAGGACTCACTTGGGCTCTATACCATCATGATGATTTGTAAAAAATTATATAGATGGAGTACAAAAAGGGTATTTATAACTATTTTATACATTGTGTAGGTTTTAGGAGGTTTCAAGAGATGAAATCAACATTGGAAGGAATATTAGGAATTAATATAACTCCCCATGTCCATTTCATGCCTTGGAAAAATCCTAAATGACTAAACTAGATACTTCATCTCAGCCAGTCAAAATTGGCATGGTGAACATGATGGTGAGAAGTGTGAGAACTTCAAGTGGATGCATTTTTAAGGTTTATCTAAGTATTATAAGGAAATGGAGAATCTTGAAAATTTTAATTCACTTCCTTTCACTAATTTTAATGAGAAACTAAATCCAATTTTGAGGTCAACTATGAAGGGTGACTAAAAAAGAAGTTTTTTAGACTACAAGTAGTGATGACTCACTTCCAGGAGATTCTAGTTGAGTAGGACTACAACTAGTGTATGGAGAGGCATGTATGAAAGACTTATCTCTTATTAAAATATCATACCTATCCTAAATCAGTTTTGGGATGTTCAAATAGGGATAAATCATGAAGGTAGTTTTTTGAGCTAGCAAAGGGAATTTCATACCACTTTTAAGGATTTTCATGACTTGGGGTGACACTTGTGCTTCCTAACCTTGCATGGTTTGTTTTAAATCTTCTTATAATTCATATTTAACTCATTCTCTTAGCTTAAAAAGTGTCCATTTTACCTTTGGACTTCTCTATTCTCCTCTCTCTCTCAAGTTCTATAATAACTAGCCATTTTGGGATTTTTAAAATATACACCATCTGAGTATGGAAAATCCTTGCTCAATGGCATACCATTTAATAAATAAGACTACTTATTTTTACCTCTTTAATGATTTTTAATAGTGTGTTTTACTTAGATTATTGATCTTTCTTATTTATAACTATGATTTCTTTATTATGTTGTCTCATTCTCTCACCTATTTGCAATCAGAAAGCTTTCTATTATAGGGCATGTGAAGTGTTTTATGATGTTTCAAGGTTGAGTGAGTTATTATATTCAAATAGTTCCATTATAGGACTTTTGCCTAGTCCTCCTAGCCTAAATATTCATTAGAACCTCATAATGTAATATTGATGTGAGAAGATATAGATTAGAGAAGTGTATATTTGGTTATTCCCTTGTTCTCATGTGTAACATGTAACTAGTTTGTAGTCATCAATTAATTTAGTGTATCACCTCCCTTAAAATATTTTTATTTCAATTTTCTCTCTCCCTTTTCCCTCATAATTTTAGGTGTAGTAGTGATTTACAAGTGGTAAATCAAGGGACCTAGCCCTATCTAGATATTCACCTATTTCTTAGGCTCACCCATAGCCTAAATGTGTTTCAATTATGCCACTTGGATGAGGAGAGATAATAAATTTCATTAGAGGGTTTTAATCCAAGTGACAACAATTTTTGGAATGTCTAGTAGGACTCTTGGTCCAAGAAGTTGAAAGATTTTTTGTGTTGTCTTTCAAAAATCAACCTTTGGAGGATCCAAGCATCAATGGCAAATCCAAAGTTATATTAGCTAGTAAAGTAGCCTAGGATTTCATTTGAATATTTTTGGTAATATTTTTATTTATGTTCTTTATTATCAATGAAGTTTCATGTATAGTTTTGGTGTTGAGTACTATTTTACAAAAGTTTGATAGATATCCCAAGCCTATGACATTACATATCATCCTAGTTATGATCCCTACCAATTTAAATATGATTCTTATAAGCTTTAATATGACCATATGAAGTGTGTCAATCCTATAACCAACCATCTCAGTACCTTTCTCCTACTAGTCAACCTAGTCATTTCTCAAGTCAATCCATTTCCACTTTCAAGCAAACTCTCTTGGGCTATGAGAATTATATGATAGATATTGATACACAAAGGGAACATGGTCTAGGTATTATTATTCATATAATTCATAAGGTGAGAGATGCATTAGATTTGGTCAAAAGAGAGTGGATACCTATTGAGAGAGCCAATTGGCAAAGTCTCACAAATGAGATGCTAGATGCCAGTAGCCTAGTTTCATCCTTAGAAGATAGGATAAAAATTCATGAGAATCAACCTCACAAAACCTATCATCCTTCATATCCACTTACCCAAGATTTATATTATTCCTACATGATTCCTACTCATGAACCCAATCAGCTAGAAGAGAGTTGGAAAGACAAGCCTTATTTTTGAAGCAAATATTGATAGGTAGATTGAGTTGGATAATAAGTATATTAATAATTCCATATAATCAGTAAAGTGAGTGGAATTTAATCTCTCATTTCCCTCTCCTATTACATTCCCACCTCAAGAAGTGACCTCTAGATATGAAATCCCAAGTTGGATACAAGGTGGAGAATTTAAGCCTAAAGAGATCCCAAGTTTATCGAGTAATTCATCTACTCCTATAATTAAATCACCACCAGAGACTCCTAATCCTAACATCCTAAGCTGGAATAAGATAGTGGAGTCATGGGGAAAGAAATAAAATAAAAGCCTAGATAAAGAGTGTGAGGTTAAAAAATATTTTGATCCTATGCAAGTCCCTCCCACCCTTCCTCAAAAGACATCTTATTTTCCATGTCATCCATCTTGTTCTTCTCATCATCATGAATATTCTTATGAAATTAAAGAAATAATTTTCTAAGAGAACCTAACCAACCAAATTGGAGAGTTAGAGTCAAGGATGAAATTGCTAAGTTAAGGTGTGATGGAAGGTTTAGAGCCCAAAGAAGATCATGTGCCCAAACACACCCCATATAACATTCATAAATGGAGTACTCAAGATAAATCAGATGTTAATGAAGTGATTTTCAAATTGAAGGAAGAAAATCCATATATTTTAGGCCAAGGTTTGACTCCTCTTGCTCAATATCTTCCAAAATAATCCCTTACATTTTATTCTCAATTTGATTTTGAGTTCTATGTTTCATCTCCACCAACTAGTTCATCTTGTCCTCGCCTTATCACTCTTTTCCTTGATGTACCTATGGTATGGGAATATAATTAGGAGAATTTTTCTGAGAATAATTTAGAGCTCTTTCTTGAAGAAAATATAGCTCCTTGGTAGCCTCATTGGGCCAAGTCAAATGATTTTAAGATGCCTAGTCTTGGCATCACCAAGAAGGAGAAGGAGATTTAAGATGTTGTATCCCCTGAAAATAAAATTTAGGTTATGATAGTTGAGATGAAACTTGAATGCTCTCAAGGGGTCCTAAATGATGAATAAGAGGTGATTTATTATGTGGAAACTTCTAATTGGGTTGATATGGAAGAATGTTTTCCTTTTTCCAAAGAGGAAGAAACAGTCATTGGTTCTTCCATCACTATGCAAGATATCATGGATGGGAAAGAAAAAGTTCCTAATTAGTCTTGGGATTATTTGTTTTCAATCATTAGAGAAGGTTATACTCCTCTTCAAAGAGGTTATGATCTAGTAAAGAATGAAGAAGGTATCCTTGACACTCAAGTGAGTATGCAAAGAAAAGGTAACTTTTCAAATATGTCCTTTCAAGGAGCATATCCATTCCTTGATGACATGTTTGAAATCATAAAAATGGGATATCATCCTCTCAACCAGTTGGGAGAAATAAATCAGCTCTTGAAGGATGAAACAAGCTTTTATTGGCCTCAATCTTCTAAGCAACAAGAAACCACTCCTCCTGAAGTTATGCCTACAAAGAAGATGTAAGTTGATCATGAGATGAAGAGTGGTTAAAATTATGATTTATGTGTACATGTTCAAGAGGAATATATATACACATTAGAGACCTATTTAAGGATGATCTACTTGAGAGAAAATCAATTTAAGTGCCAAAGAATAGGTCTGATCTACAAATCATCCAATCTAAGGATAAACATTCTTGGCACTATGACTCGTCTCATGAAGAATAAGATTCAATAAAATTTCCTTTCAATCCCAGAAAGGAGGTATGCTTAGTTTCTAGTTGTACATAGTTTTTTTTTCCTAATTTCTCTAAGAGCTTTGAGCACATGTGTATTTTGTTAGTGTGTTTAATTTGTTTTGTGTGTTCCCTTTGTTTTGTGTGGTTGAGGTAATTAGTTGTATTTTCTTGGTCAAATAATTATTTTTAGGTCCTCTTATTTGTATTAGACTTCTAATGACTCCCTAAGTCCAATGGATTGACAAGGTTAATAGTCTAGTTAGTATAGCAAGCATACTACCCTTATGAGTCACCAATTTGTTGACCAAATTTAACCCTATAGGTCAAACTGGGGCCATTTTAAGTTAAAAAACCTTGATTTTTAGTTGTTTTTAGAGATCTAATATTTTTCATGGGGAATTTTATCATCTATTTGATGTCAATTAATTCTATATTACCCTTGGTCTTAGTCATTTTAATCAATATGTCATTTTAAGTCATTTATAAGGCTTTTACAAGAAGGTGGCATGTAGGAGAAGGTAATGACATGTATCTTCATCTTCCTAAAGTTCATTTCCATGCTTTAAAATCTTTGGAAGTGCCATTTTTGCACTAAATCATTCTAATCCTTATTTACCCTTCTAGACACATAGAAGTGGTTAGTAGGTTTATCATTGGTATGGATAGTTGGAGAAATTATAGGTCAAACACATTTGGGATGTTAATTTAACCTCAAATAAATTAATTAACATAACAATATTTTGAATAATTGTGTCTTGTGCTTTATGAACCATCCTCATGAATTTGGCATATCTAATTTGCTTGTAAATTTGTGCACCCTATAAGTTTTACTCTTATTTAGATGATTCCATATAATCAATATATTGGGATTGATTAAAAAATATTTTGAATCACTCTAATAATTATATCCATGTTTTTTTTAGAATTTCAAAGTGCTTTTATGGACTAAGTATCTCAAATTTGACGTGAAGACACTTTTCTATGTAATAGGTAGGTTTCTACCATTTTCAAGATTTTCATGCTTTGGAAATGATTCTAGGGAGTGGAAATAAGTTAATTACCAAGTTTTAAATTTAATATTAACCCCTCAAATTTAAATCTCATTCTAAAATTTAATGCTCCATGAGGGTGCAATCATGAACACCATACAATCAGCTATTTGCTCACTTTTACTTGCAATCATGGTGAAACACATGCATGAAAGTAGTATGGAATGTTAAAAAAGGTGTAATTAATGTTTTAAGGCCTTGGTGTATGCTTTAATATAATTATTTATTAAGTTAATATTTCATATGGTTAAATAAAGAGGGACTGTGTAGTCATGTGCAACATTTACATACAGTTTACCATTGGAATGTGTACTTACAAGTATTTGAAAGGTTTCATATGTTTAATATCATCATAAATAATTTGATTATTTTTAAAGTTATTAATTTTTTAATAGATTCAAACTCATCTTCACTACCTAAACACATTTTCTACCTATATACAACTCAATATTCACCTATAGGTGTCACTTTGGTGATGTCATGATCAGATGGTGAATTCAATGTGTGATTAAATATTTTAGGATTGATAATATTGAATTTAGATAATTGGTAAAAGTATATAACTTATAAAAATCATGTATAACATGTGCACTACGTAAACTCACATTACTACCTATACATGAAAACATCTACCTATAGGTGACATTAGCAGAGCATGAAAGTAATCTTATGGAAGAGTTGAGACAAGTGGTGTAACCCTCCTTAAATTACTAGTTTAATTTTGACATGGAAATTTTTTTTGAAATATTTTATTTAAAAATGGAATTTAGGAACCATGATCAAAGAAACAATTATAGTGTTTAGGCCCTTTATCCCTAAAACATGAAAACATAGTTCCTTGATGTTTTGTTGGTATTTTTAAATAGGATTGCCAATTTATTTGATACATCGTCATGTTTTTGTATTGAATTACCCATATAGGACAAGTAACAAAAAAGTTTTGATGGGTATATGATCAATCGAGGTTGGTTATTAATAATCCAAAAGTTGAATTTTTATACACTAATTTCAAGCATTGATATCTACAGGATTTTGATCCAAAAGAGATCTTATCCAGCCAAGTTGCAAAACTAAACCATGCCACTATGATTGGATGATTCAAAATAGTTGAAATGAGTAACTATGATATAATATACACTCAAGGATAATTTTATAGTGTTTTTTTCCTCCCATACACACCTACAAGCATCCTTACCATTAGGGATATTCACCTACAATAGACCTTAACTTTTATATCATCCATAAAAAGGACTTGAGCATCGGAGATATAAACTTAGGATAATGGTGAAGGAAACATTTATGATTTAAAATATCATCTATAATATTTTAATGGTGATTTTATAAGATCCAAAATTCACCTATAGGTGTCCCATTATGCCAAATGTTAACCTATAGCCAACTATAGATGGTTGTCTCAAGAAATGAACAAAGGGTGATGATTTTGAGTGATTTTTATATTTAAAAACATGAGTGGATAGTTCCAAATAATTTGTATAATATATTTTAAGGTTTAAATAGGTCCATACACTATTTTTAGCACCTATTCCTTCCTAAACCACCTATAGGTATAATGCCATGCACACAAAACACAGTCAAAGTGTGAAGAAAAGGAATATGAGGTTAAAGTGATGGGAAACATTCATCATGAACAAAATATCCTACTAAAAATATCATTTTGTATTTTTAATTGAGAAAGGATACATATCAATAAGGCACAATCTATGTCTTGAAACCTTGCACAGTCTACCTTTTTTACAAGTCTATTTAGGGTTTTGGAGAGGTTGGAGGTTATAATAACCTAATAAAAGGAAAATTGTTATGTATAGTGTCTATATGAATTGTTTAATACCATTAAAAATTTATATTATTTTATTAAATAGGGGAAGTACCCTCTATTTTGTCTTAAATAGGGGTTACTTCCCTTTATGAGCAAATTGGCAATTTTAGGGAATGGATATAAAAGGAATCTTTAGGAGATATTTTAACATTTCAAGGATGTGTATGAATTTATATGACACCCAATAAAATATTAAAAACCATTCATATAAGTATGGAGATAAATAGGGTGCTCTAAACCATAAAGTTGTAATCAAGTCAAGTTCGATAAGTTTTTGGGCTAATACCCAAATGAAAGGTGATTTTCAATACTAGATGTAGGTGTGAATTTTAACTAATTAAAACATGTCTATGGGATAATTATTGATATTTTAAATCTTATGGAATGTAAATAAGTAAAATTTAATGTCCTAGAAAATAAGGGATGTAGGCAGGCCTATTGGGTATGGTCAGGCCTAAATCCAAATGGAGAACCATTTTCAATTCTATCATGAGATAAGATTTCCAACCTAATGGAGAATGTGTATAAGTTCATTTTAGATGTGTAAAAATATCAATAATGTAGAGGAAGCACAAGGAGCTCATCTTTTGGAATCAAAATCACATCAGGCCTATGTAAAAATAGGAGAAAAACTTAAGAGGTCAAATTGAAGAGTTCATAACTATACGGTCTTGGTGCATGGGAGCTCAAGTACTTGGGAAAAGTTGAGAGGGGTTTCTAGCTTCATTATTGTGAAATTTTTTTGCTATTTCAATGCCCCATTTTTATAAACAAAGCCTAAGAGGTTGAAATAGGCCAAACACTTACTAAACCCTTAGAAATCCCTGATGAAGGAAATGAAGTTGGATAGCTACTCTAATTTCATATTTTTACCATGGAAATTATTGGACCTTGTAGAGGACTCACTTAGGCTCCCTACCATCAGGATGAGTTGTATGGAATTTTATGGATGGATTGTAAAATAGGGTATTTCTAACTATTTTGTGCATTTGTATCTTATAAAAGGTTTCAAGAGAGATGAAATAAACTTTTGAAGTAATATTATGACTTAAGATAAATACCAATGTCTATTTCATGCCTTTTAAAAACTCCTAAGTGCCTCAACTAGTTGCTTCATCATAGCCAGTCAAAATTGGCATAGTGAACATGATGGTGAAAAGTGTGAGAACTTCATGTGGATGGATTTTTAAGGTTTACCTGAGTAGTCTAATTCCATGGAGGGTCTTTCCAAGTTTCATATACTCCCTTTAATGTATTTTCATGAGAAACTGAAGCCAATATTGAGGCCAAGTGTGAAGTGTGACTAAAAAAGAGTTTTTTAGACTATAGGGAATGATCACTCACTTCCAAGAGATTAAATATAAGTAGGAATTCAAAAAATGCATGGAGAGGAATGTATAAAATACTTACCTATAATTCCAATAATCAGACCTATACCTAATCATTTTTGGGATGTTTAAATAGGACTAAATCATGAAGGCAATTTTTTGAGCTAGTAAAGGAAATTTCATGCCAGTTTTCATGAGTTTCATTACTTGGGGTGACACTTGTGATTCCTAACATTACATTTTTCATTTAGAATATTATTATCATGCATATGTAACTCTTTTTACTATCTTTACAATTGTCCTTGTCACCTTTGGAATTCTCTCTTCTCCTCTTTTTCTTAATTTCTATAAGAATTAACCATTTTGGCCTTTGTAAAATATACTCCACCTGAGTATGGAAAATCCCTGCTCATTTGTATACCCTTTGATCAATAATAATACTAATTTTTACCTCTTCCATGAATATTTATAGTGTGTTTTACTTGTATGATTTATCTTTCTTAGTGATAACTATGATTTTCTTATCATGTTGTCTCATTCTCTCACTTATTTATAGTTGGAAAGCTTCTTCTTGTAGGGTATGTGCATTTTCATATGATGTATCAAGGTAGAGTGAGTTAGTATATTTAAATAGTTCCATCCCATGCCTCTTTTCTAGTCTTACTAGCCTAAACATTCATTATAACCTCATAATGTAATATTGAAGTGAGAACATGTAGATTGGAGGAGTGTATGTTTGGTTAGTCCATTATTCTCATGTGTAACATGCATCTTATTGGTAGTCATCAACTTATTTTGTGTATCACCTCCATTAGGATAGTTTGATTTCAATTTTTTTCTCCCTTTTCCCTCACAAGTTTAGGTGTAGTAGTGATTTACAAGTGGTACATCAAGGGAGCTAGCCCTATCTAGAGATTCACCTCATTCTTAGGCTCACCCACAACCTAGAGGTGTTTCAATTGTGACACTTGGTTGAGGAGAGATAAAACATATCCTTAAAGGGTGCAAATCCAAGTGACAACAATTTTCATTGTACCATTGTTCACTAGTTTCATCTTTATTGATTATTTTGTTTTCATTCAAGAAGAGAAAATACAAAAATTCTTACTTTTCTTTTTAAGTTTAAAAAATAGTTACATTCATCTGATGTGTGCTTAGATAATTCACATAAAATAATATATGAAAGATAAATATGTCTTAGTAATCACACTTTCTCACCCTAAACCAAAACCACATAATCTCAAAATAAGCATTTGAAATGTTTTCATACCTAAGGTAGACCCACTTGGATTTCATCACCAACGTGAAAATTGACTTGGTGTACTAGACAAGTATAAAAATTTTCGTAAGAAGTATAAAGTCTCAACACCTGACACCCTTATCACTATTGTGTGTGAAGTGAGAGGTTAGGCCCCAATACCAAGCTATGTAATTTCCTCCAATAAAGAATCATTACTCAATGTACTTTCATGTATATAGAGGTTCCCATCCTTAAACATAAACCTTAAATCGTCTTTAGATTACCATTTATTAGTACCCTTATTGACCTTTATCCTTATCACACTCTAAATTTAGTTTCTTAAAAAAGTAAAATCTTTTAAGTACATTTTGTATTCTGTGTGATTATTTCCACTAAAATAAGATAATCAAAATACTATTGTGTGCTTTTTTTTTTTTTTTCTTGATTTATTTTTGGTGCTACATGTTTTTGACATGAAATCAATTGATAAATCAAGACAAATCTCCAACCTCATCCTCATCCATGGAGAACATCCCAAACCCTCCTACCTCTCCCAAGTCTATGGGGGAGGGTATTCCGTAGTTTTATACTCAAGGAGACCCTAAATTCACTAAAATATGGGATAGTAATCCAATTGATAATAACCATTACCTTAGCACTCAAGCCATCCATATTCCACTTTCCCCTCATACACAGTCTTCCAAGAAATTTTTTGGCATGCCTCTAGAGGGACTTTAAGGGTTCACTCCAACCATGGTTTCCTCTCTCAATAATCATCTCCCAACAAGTTCTAATTAAAACATATCACAACCTTTGAACAATCCACCTCTAGTAATATCTAGTGGTCCATCTCTAACTAGCACTTAAGCCCAAAACGTTACCACATCACAACTTAAATTTACTCCACCTCCTACCATGTCACCTCAAAACTTAGTGATTTAAATACATGTAACTCTCCCACCCATCTAAACTAACTTAACATCAAATCCCCAAAATAAACCTTTAAAATAATTTCCCTTAATTCAACCTCCTCAAGAGTACATCCTATTGATACTAAATACATAGATCATTTCCAATCCCTTAGATACATTTATATACCCTTGCAAGCCCCACATTATGTGGCAACATCCCAACTGATTATGACCACTTTTGTTGGTTACCCCTTGTCATAACCCTTTTCCACTATGTTTTATACATATCAAAATTTTCAATATAATGTCTTAGGGGGTATTCCTAGATGTGATACCCAAAATTAACTTATGAACATCCATATGAATATGATGGAAAATCTAGAATCCTCTAACTCTAGGTAGAAAATATGATCACTTATGAGCAAATCTCCATTGAACCCATTATTCTAACTATCACTATTATACCAAATCCCTCATAATGGGAAATTCTAAAATTCATGAAATTTTAAAATAAGGAAGATCCTCATCAACAAATTAAAGCATTTAGACATGCTTGTTATCTTATAGCCTATGATAATGCTCTTCTCCTAATAATGTTTCCCATGTCACTAGATAGACCAACTTTAGACTGGTACAGTTCTATCCCTCAACACTCCCTATCTTCTTTGGGGAAAGTATCTAAAATATTTTTAAAAAACTTTTCCATTAACATCATAATAAAAGTGACCATAACTAAGCTCTATGCCATTAGATAATTTGATAACAAATCTATCATTGATTTTGTAGCTAGATGGCAAATTCTTATAAACCAACCTAACTTTTCCCTTCCTCAACCAAAATGAATTGAATTATTTGAGATATCATGTGCTAAGCATATGTCTTCAAAATTATAGGTTCAATCCTTCAAGACTTTTTATGAGGCCTTTTCAATGCCTCATAAGTTAAAAATCTAAGATCTAGAAGAAAGAAAGGTAAAGATACATAATAATAGATTCAAACCTGATCCATCCAAAGGAACTAAAAATACCAAAACCAAAGGCACTGCTAATTCTTCAATCTTAAAATCATCACTCCCACAGATAAAAAGCCAATCCAAACACTCTACCTCCTAATTAAAACCACAAAAACCATTAACATAGTTTCTTTCATGGTAATACACACCCTTAAGGGAACTATATGCTTCTATTTAAGACAAGCTCTTAAATGCTTATATTATCAGACTTCCTTCAGTTAGACCTTTTGATGAATCTCAACTCAAGCCTAGTTAGTTCAAATAAAATGAATTCTACAACTATCATCCTATACCAAGTCATAACGTCAATAGGTATCATTACTTCAAAGGTCTAGTTCAAAACCTTATTGACCAAAGAGAGTTACAATTAGATAATCTCAGTGTTATTCCTAATCAATCCATAAATATCTATAGGGAGTTGTTCCCCAAGCATGCCTCTACATATAATTATGTATAGGATAATTTATGATTCTCCTTGGATCATGAGACCCATATGATAAGTATGATCCATGATCAACTTCTACCTAGAGAGGTTATTAATGATTCTAAATCACATTCCACCAAAACTAAAACCCTAGATATCCTCATAGAAAAGGATTTCAAACCATGTGAATCAAGTAAATTTATCCCCAAGCCTCACTCAGGATTTCTAAATCTCATTATTTGGGACCCTCTTGAGGAACCATTATATAAACCCATTTAAGACAATCAACTAGAAACAAAGTGTGATAAAGCTATCAAGGAATATTCTTGACTAGACATCCAATAAGATACACATACCACTCCTTTATTGACTATAAAAACTTCACATAGCATACCCATACCCTCTAGCTTACTCCCTTATAAGAGTACTATTACATTACCTTAACCAAACCTAAGACCAACTTCCCTAATAGCTCAGGAAGAGCCAAATATTATAAAGAGAGAAATTAGGGGAAAAGCTTCAAAAATTAAAACAAAAACCTCAGGTCATCATGAGGAAATTAATTGCAACATACTCTCAAAATAATTTAAATCCCTAAATAAGATATCCATACTACTGTTGACTAGGTTTGAAAAGGGAAGATGCCTCTGCCACTAATTTTGACAAGAGAATCCATATTGGGACCTCATCATTTGTTGACACTAAAAACCTCCATTGTATAATAATATTATAAAGATAATATCCCATTACAAAGGTATCTCCCACTATAATAATTCCAATTCATAATCCTTGTAACCCTTATTATGCATAGGGCCTAGGTGTAACGTCTTATCCCAAACATAAAATACATTATGTGGGAAATATTTAAACAATAAATGTGAAGGATCAAGACTCAAAAGAAAATAAAACCTCCATGCAAATACCTTAGAGGGTTGAAACCCCTAACTAGGACCCATTATGGGGGTCTTAATCTAATATTCTCAATAAACTCCTTCAAACTTCCCTTATCACACTACCACTCATAAAATTTATCAACCGCCATGTTTAAAAACTAGCATGGTATGGGGAAAAGAAGAAATGTGCATACCATTGAATAATGGGACATGATATCAAAAGTTGTAACATGCTAAAATCCATAGTCTAAAATTTATAAAAAGAGGATGACCTTTTATTTGAGTAACTTAGTCATGACTATCCTCATAGTTAAACTACTAGAGTCATGACCACCTAGGGAAATAGTACATTACCAAGGGGGTCAAAATGAGTGTTAGAGGATGATAGAACCTTTGATAAAAATTAATATCAACCCCTCTTGAACACTTTATATTTTAATGAGTCCAAAAACACAATAAATACACCATTATTTTAGATAAATACAATACACATAGCCACATGATCCTAGACCAAGGGTCATCAGACCCAAAATCCCAATAAATCCAAGGTGAGTATTACAAAATATCCTTATTTACCATAGATAATCCTACAACACCTATCCAAAAACCTATAATTTTTATTTTAGGAAAATCACAGAATAATAATGCTTATAAGTTGATATAGATATCAATTATAAAATAACTCCATCAATTCTTGGTTAAGATGTCTTTATATGAACTTATCCAAAAATCTATGTAGCATCACAAGGCTATGATAGATAATTTTCAAGATACTAAGATACAATCAGATGAACCCTATCCTCTATCAAAATTTATCACATCTTTGTAAAATTTTCCTTCCATAGAATTCCATGATTTTGAAATATCACCATTTTAGCCTGATGACCAAGATCCATCATTATTTATCATTGCCCAAATCAACTAGACCCAAATCAAATGAGTCATGATTGATAATGGAAAAGTCATAAATATTATCTCCTCACATGATTTTGAGAAACTAAAATTACCTAAAACTATTGTAACTCAATCTCTAACCATCTTATGGGCATTTAATGATACTATAACCCCTACATTAGGAACAGTTGTGCTTCCTATTCAAGTAGGTATACATACCCTCCTCGAGGTATTTTATGTAATATAATGGTATTTTTAATATAATATCTTATCAAGATGTCCTTGGATACATAATATGCATTACATCCCCTCAATTTTTCACCAATGTATTAAATTTAAACATGAGGGTAAGGTCTATAGTGTCCTTACCGATCCACATCTATTCAATACATGTAATTTGAATTATCAACCTAATGAGGTCTTGACCCCTCTAAATAACTCAAGTCCATTATATTTGAGTGAAACATCTACCAACTCTACTATACCTTCATCCCACATCCCTAATGTAAACTCTTTTGACTCGATATTCCAACAACTTTTTGTAGGGAATACTCAACTATTAATGCTCAAAACTTTATCAACCTCTCAAAAATATGGATATATTTATTTATAGCATATCTATTAACCCAATTTAGGAGATATTATCTCTTTCAAACCTCCCCATATCCAAACACACTTAACCTATGTAAGAATTGACCAAATTCCTTTATATAGGGAAATCCAAATGCATGCCCAACCATCCACATCTAAATTATCCTTCCTTGACAAACTAGACTTTACAAAAACCTATTTACAATGTTTTTCTTGTAAAGGTTTCATCTTAAGATGTTACCAATGAGGGTCTCATGAGGATATGATAAATGATCTTAAAAACTGCATGAGAAATATGGCCTTGGTTTCAAAAAAGCTCTTGAAGTTAATGATAATCACGCTTTAGTATCCTATGTCCTTATGGATATGGATAATTGAACTCCCTCATCCCCTCTCAATTCTCCTATGGAAATTGGTGACACCATTTTTATCCCACTCAACTTTTTTTCAATTAGCATAATTCACCTAGAATCACTAACCTATCAAATTAATGAAAAAACCATATCCCTTCATTTAGTTTTCCATGACTTAATAGATGACAATTTTCCCTCAATCCATGTAATGGAGTGTCAAGATGATAAATCCATTTTAATATATTTAGGGGAAATATATTTTTATCTAAAAAATATGATTCCATCAAAATCTCCTAGTTTTTTGAACAAGGTTACAACTTATATTAACATAGGAATGCTCAAAACCCTATGAAATATCAAAGTGAGTCAATCTTTGGATTCTCAAAAACACTAGGATTTTGCATCATTACTTTATAATCATATCCAAACTTTTTCTTGGTCTTAAATTGATATTACCAAAATTTATTCTACCATAGTTACCCATAACATCATCACCACCCCAAATCTAAACAAGTGAAGTAAAATATTTGTAAGATGCATCTTTACATTGCACTTCTCGTCAAAGAAGAATTATAATGCTTATTATCTATTAACTTTATCCAACCCATTGATTACCCTCAATGGATTTCTAACATAATACCTATGATAATACCCATAGGGGGATTGCACTTTTGTATCAACTCTTATGACTTTAACCTTGCTTGTTTGAAGGATGATTTTCCCCTTCGTAACATTGACCAACTCGTAAACCTCACTATAGGACATGAGATGTTATCTCTCATAGATGCAATTTATGGTTACAATCATATCCTTATCTCCCTATAATATCAACATAAAACCTCCTTTATTACTCCAAGCGGGGGTCATGCCCTTTGGTTTAAATAATGCATAA
This sequence comes from Torreya grandis, assembly GCA_037957365.1. Lineage (NCBI taxonomy): Eukaryota > Viridiplantae > Streptophyta > Pinopsida > Cupressales > Taxaceae > Torreya > Torreya grandis. Next base: position 27,827 of record JARHVA010006351.1, read on the forward strand.
GTCACTTTCTAGCATGTCATGACCTACATTTTTTATGATTTAATTCACAAAATTTTTGAATATTATGTGGATGATAATTTTAGCAAATCCAAGCACCATAAGGATCACTTATCCATCCTTCAAAAAATATTCACTCTTTTTCTCAAATATCAGGTTTGTCATAAACCCAAAAAGTGTGCTTTTAAGTTTTATCATGTAAGCTATTAGGTTTTATCATTTCCATTTAAGGAATCAAAGCTGATATTGACAAGATTAAGGTCATTATTAATATTCCACCTCCTTCTAACCTAAATAATATTTATAGCTTATAAGGGAAGTTATAGTCTATTCATCATTTTATTTAGTAGTTGTCAGATTGATGTCAACCTTTCAATCACCTTCTTAAACATGACACCTAATTTGTGTGGGATTTAAATTATCAACTGGAATTTAATACTATAAAAAATTATCTCTTATCTCCCCCTATCCTCATTCCATGAAAGGAGGATAAGCCATTTTACTTATATATCTTGGCTATATATCATGTATTAGGTTCCATACTTACCCATAGAGAACATGTGGTTTATTCTATAAGTCATACTCTGGTTGAGTATGAAACTTATTACATGCATTTTTGAAGACTATGATTGACCCTAGTGTTCATAACTTCCAATATTCACCACTATTTGATTAATCTCAAGACTTATGTGATTACTAATAATGGTCCTCTTAAATTCTTTCATTCAAAACCCTATCAAAATCAATGGATAGAGATATGGATGATGTTACTCATTGAGTTTGATCTTGAGTTCCTTAACCAAAAATTGATTAAGGGCCAGATCATTTCTGACTAATTTAATGAATCACCCCTTACTAATAATATTCCATCTAACTATGAATTCCTTGATGAAGTGATAGCCTCCACATCCTAAGAATATCTTGAATATCAGATGACATTGTTCTTTGATGGATCTAAATGTGAATGTGGAGGTGGATCTAGGGTTATTCTAATACCACATGAAGCCATTCATATCTCTATATATTTTAAGCATGATTTTAATTGAACTAATAGTATGGCATAATATGAATCCCTAATTATAGGTCTCCAAACAACTTTGTCTCTAGGAGTTAATTTCTTCATATTTTTGGTGACTCCTAATTGGTAGTTAACCAAATAACCAAAATATATTGGTGCAATAATATCACTCTCTAGGGGTACAAGATGTTATCAGAGTAATTTTTAGATTCCCTTAATTTTTACGTCATCCAAACCACTCCTCAATAAGTCAATAAGTTTGATGATGCCGTGGCTTATTTAGCCTCCTTTATCCCATCCTCTTTCTAGGAGTCTAAGTTGTTTGCGCTTATTCATAAGATGAATTAGCCTTCTTACATCAAGATTTATCTTCCTTTTGTATACTATATAGATTAAAAACCATGTGGATCTTTGGTACACACATATTTTTGATTACATGTATAAAAGTATCATCCCTTCAGATCTATCCAAAAATTCTAAGCGTTCTTTTTTGTATAAAAATTATCGGTACATAATACTAGGGGGTGTACTTTATGATCAGATATTTGATGGTATTCTCCTTAATTATCTATAGAATTTTAAATCAAATATTTCAATCAAAAAAACTCACCATGGAATCTATGGTGTCCATTTTAGTGGTTTATTTATCACCAAGAAAATTATGTGATTAGGATACCATTTGACCCACTTTGTATCGACACTATTGTGGGTATGTCAAGAAATGCATGAAATGCCAAAAACATGCTAACTTATCCCATGTAATTAGTCATGTGTTATGGGTAGCCAGGAACTTTTGGCACTTCTCTCAATGGGGTTTATAACTTATAGGGTAGATTAATCCCAAATTCTTTTAGTGACATAGTTGAATCATTACTGCTATTGAGTATTTCACATAGTGGGTAAAATTCATTCCCCTTATGTCAACAAAGGTAGATAATATTATTTATTTAATTAATCATCACATCATATGTCATTTTGTTTTCCCATATAAAATCATTATAGATAATGGGAATTTTTTTAAAAATAAACAAGTCTAAAATTTATGTGATTCCTTTAGTATTAACCTGAGTTTCTCATCACCTTATTATTTATAAGCCAATGGAAAAACTAAAGAATCAAAAAAATCTTATCAATATGTAAAAAAAAATGGTCAATGAGGATGGAAAGGATTGGCATATTTGCATACCTTTCACTTTGTGGTCTTATCGAGCTAGTATTTGAACACCTATAGGGGTCACCCCTTTTTTTTGGTCTGTGATACTAAAGCAGTTTTGTCCTTTGAAATTTGGATTCCTTCCCTTAGAATCTCTTTGAAAGATATGATTTTTGAAGAGTATTATCATCAAAATCAATTATCACAACTAGAAATTTTATATGATAATCAATCTATAACCCTCAATCACATTCATGTATATCAAAAATGTATAAAATGTGCATATAATCAACATTTAAAGGAATGATAATTTAATATCAACAACCTTGTCCTTAAATAAAATCAACATGTTGAAAATATGGAATGAATTAAATGGGGAAAGCTTGATCCTAATTGGATTATACCCTATATTATTACTCATAGATACATATCTAAGTCATATCATTTGGCCTTCCTTGATGGAAAACAAGAATGTGACCCTCTTAATGCTTTGCATATGTGTCCTTTCTACTATTAATAATCCTATTTCAAACTCTAGTAATCATAATTTATATTAAAAATCATATCCCCTATTTTCAACATACCTTATAATGATTGAGAATAAGGTGTATTTTTAGAAGTATACTAGATTTATCCTTAAATATGAACACCTGAAATCTCTTCATATCATGTTCTCATGGATTGGCTACATTTGAAATAGAGTAGGGTCCCAAATCATTATCTCCTAACAATCCATCATCCTAAAATACTATTATAAGGTAACATCACATGGCCCCATTTCATATCTTATGAAATGACTTAGAGTTTAATCCATGACAAAAAAAGATTTGGTATATCAAAATCAAGAAAAGAGTATAAGACAAACTAACCCCTCGAAGGATAGTTGTCATCAAAATCAAGTAAAACAAAAAGTTACAGACTAATTATTTGAAGGATAAATAATGAGATACATATACATAAATAAATAGACAACTCCCTTGAAGGATAGATATATGCCTATGATTCAGTAAACTTCCCACATTGATCATTTTTTTATTAAAATAAAATCATGCAAATATCTATGAAATCAAAATTATATCCCATGAAATCTTCCTACATTTATCAAATTTATTTGGTAGACTTATCACATCAATTAGTATATATTTATACACATATTATCTTAAGGTTGAAAATACTATAAACATAAAATAACATGTGTATTGATGGAGAATTAAGTGTTTCACCCATTACTATAATCCCCTTTTAGTTAATACCAAGGATTTATGAATTTGGATGACAAGAGATTGTTAAGGTTTTTCATTAACATTGGGTAAAAGGGCATATATACAACAATAAACAAGGGGCCTATCATTGTTAAATGACCTAGCCAATTATATGTAATACATCCTAGATCAATTATATAAACACTATAATCCATGAAAAATTTACATAATTCATAATCAACTAGGATATAAAATCCCATCCATATAATATTATAGGTATAATAAGAAATAAAATATAAACAACATTTATAGTCATATAAAATGTCCAAATTGGTATTTTTAGTGTGGCTTGTGACACCCCATCCATAGGTTATTTTTGCATGTTCTTGTGACCCTTCTAGACACCTTTTCACTCATTACCACTCACTCAATACCTTCTAAATGGTCATTCCACTGTAGCCAGGAAGTGTTCCCCTAGGTCTTGAGCCTATATGATAAGATTTCCCCATTTGGACTATTGTGCCAGACATCAAAGTGTCCCATTTTTAGTGGTTGTATCCATTTTTACTTTGATCCCCAATGGTCATTTTTATCTAGTCCTTATCCTAAATTAGGTCAGCCTAGCATGAATATATTTGAGCCATGACTAATTATTCCCTATAAAAGCCCACTCAAAGTACATTTACAAAGGAGATGATCAAAATTACAAAGCAAGAAAGAATACAAACAAATAACTAAAGAAAACTTCCCTATTCTTTACACCTAGTCACCTAACACAACTACAAACATACTCAAATCCTCATACCAGTCCCTAACCACCTCAAACACTATCAGTTTGGCATTTTCATCGGAATCAAACTATTTCACAAACCACATTAGTCAAGATAACTACATATGGATTGATTCTTCTTTGGAGTATTTGTATGTAGGTAGCATTCCCACACAAAGGGTGTGGATTGCATGTTTAATATATCTTACACACTAACCCCCCTCTTTCTTAAGTGACTCATATATTATTTTATCAAGCATGGTGGAGGTTTAGGGATTTAAGATAAAATCAGATCCATAGTGAGTTTAATTAACAAATAACACATGATTTTTCATAGGCACACTCACACATGCACAACACAACTACCCAAAATGTTTTAGCTCTTTGTGATTAGTTTGGAAAAGACTAATAGGAATGGACAAAAACACTAAACACCAAAGTACCCACTTTTTGATGCTCTTATCCTTTCATCAAATAAAATACATATTTAGTTTTATGAAACTTTCCTATTCTTGCACAACCATTTTCAACATTCGTATCGGCTATCTCAGTCTCTTTTCTAGTTATGATATATGTCTTCCTATTTATTATTATTTTTAGAAAGTTAAAAAAGACATAATTACATAAATTAGGACTATATTTATTTCTATATTTTTTACTAATTTATTAATCTAGAATCTTAACTAAAATAGGAATAAAAATCCATTATTCCCAAAAAATTTAAATCATTTAGTGAACCCAAATTACTTCATTTGTGCACAAAAACCTAGGGAAAATAATTTACTAATTTAAAAATATTTTTCTAATTTTTTCCTGCATATATAAATCATAATTAAAAATTATTTTTTAAAATTTACCATAGTAATTTTTAAAAATATTTCTTTCAAACCCTAGTCACTTGTATTAGGTCCCAATATTTTCAAACCCTAGCCTAGGGTTTGAAAATTAAATTTTTGATTTTTTCACACTAGGTTGGTTATTCTATTTTTTTAATCATGATTTACTTATGCAAATTTTTCTAGTTTCTCTTGCATGCTAGTTTCCTTTCATTTGACATGAATTCAAAAATGGCATAAATACATATGTACATGTTATTTTAAGACTAATTCAAATATATGTTATATTTCATTACTTATTTAACATGATATCTCTCTATTATGTGTAATTTAATTAAGAATAAAATCCTTACATACTTAGAGGACCCATTACATAATTTAACAACCACCTATCAAGTTTCAATGTCATATCTTATGCACATGAAATAATTTCCTTCTCCTCCTCTCCCCCAAGAGGGTGATAGCTACTTTCCCTCTAACTAGGTCCATGTTATCACCCTTTCCAAAAGGTGAGATAACCTATACTATTATTCCTAATGCATATAATCAGCCTATAGCTTATTCAAACCCTCTTCAACCTATGTGCTTACATGTTCAATCAAAATAAACTAGGGTTTTCACTTGTGAGACTCTAAGGGATCAAATCACCAATATAATCAAGTTAATTTCATATTTAAAAATGAATATAAACTATTATATTAAAAAATCACAACATTAGAAAATTAGATTATACTTAAAAAGCCTCAAAGGCACCTTAATGCCAATCATGTATATGCACCTTCACCTAGTCAATTGGTTACAAGCAATGTTACATATCAAAATAATAAATCACAACAAAGTAACTCTATAACTAGTGATGAAAAAATAATTCAAATATCAAATAAGAGTTCAAGTGAGGTAATAAGGGAATTGATTAAATCTAAGTTGATCAAACTACTTCCTCTATATCCAGTGAGAATATCTAGATATTATTGTGCATATCATAAAACGCATGGGCATCACACATATTCATGTTTGGCATTGAAAAAATGTGTACAATAGATAATTTATAATAAGGACCTTGTACAAGGTAAATCAATCAAGCAATCCATAGTGACACAATAACACATTCACAAGGGTAAAATTCAAAAATAGTATAAAAGTGGTTACTAAAGCATAACTCAGAACAGCAAAAGGATTAAAAAAGTAAAATTAGAGTAATAAATTCTAACAAAATCACAAGTAAATCATGAAAAAGATGAAAATCTACCTCTTGAAAATGAGGCTCAACTTTCAAAGCAGTATGGGTTTGCTAAAAAATATCTACAATAGTTTGATTATCAAGGTCAATGGTTGGGCAAGCATGCTCAAGGCAGCACTACTATGTTAGCAATTGATAATGTTTGTCACCAAGGTTTGAGATTTATTGAACACCATAATAAAAATCATTGACATACATAATTTATCAAAGTAAATTCTCTAGAAACAAAAAAGTCAACACTAACATTCCATTGGTTCAAAATCAAGATGATAATGTTGAGTGGAAAAATATAGGTTATTATGATTTCCAACATATCAAAAATTAATCCAAATATTTAGAATCATATTCATATCCATTATCTTGTGTTTCACAATCATTCATGATTCCTTTATTTGATACATGACACCATGATAGGGAGTCTCTTTTGAGACTCATCAGTTCGAATCATTTTTTCTCAACTTAGTTGTACATAATTTCTTAGGTTACTTATACATAGCTTATTTAAAAATACCAAAAACAATACAATATTTAAAAATACCAAAACAATACAATATTTAAAAATACCAAAAACAATATAATATTTAAAAATTCTAAAAATAATATAACATGTCAAAATACAAAAACATTCAAATAACTCAAAACACCAAAAACTTTTCAAATGTATGCAGTATCTATGATTTACATTTATACTACCATGCTAGACTTAAATTTTGTTGTTCTATGATATTTTTTGTCTATTTATCTACATTAAAATACTTCACTTGATCTAATTTGAGTATGTGTAGTAACACCCAAATCCTTGATTACTTCGCTCTACCCATTGAGGGGGCATCCTACTTCTACACTTAAGACACACATCACCATATCTACCCACTCATGGCATCTTATACATGAATACACCATATATTTTATGTCATTCGTACACCACACACTCTAGTTATCATGTTGCTATATATTACTTATAATCTTACATAAATTACTCTATTGACACTCACTAGTATATAGCACTTGTGTATTTATTAGCATTTACCTAGTCTTGTACTACATGTTTTGCATACTTTCACTTATTGCTTTGATTAGTTAGATTCAGTAGTATTTCCAACATTTAAATTCCTTCTTTTCTTTATTTGATTTGCTAGATGTAATTACATTTCTCTATTCCTATTTTATAACTTGTGTGTGCCTTAAGACATTTGCCAATGTCTTTTGCTTATACTCTTGTATGTGCTTTTGGGCCTCGTGCCAATCTTGTTTGTTTGAAATTGAATGTGTATATGGGAATTTAAACATGCCTTATATGTTTGCTTTCCTATTTTTAATGACATGTTCCCATGTTCCTTGTTTTCTTGGCCCCCCCAATACAAACTATGTTAATATCTTCAGACATATTTTGGATTATCATTGTTATATCATGTATTTCATAACATAATATAATTTTAGGGCTCTTTATTCTAAGGTAATTCATTACAAGGTATTCATCTCTAACCTTATAAGAGGGGGAATAAAATAGGGGTTTTGTCACAGAGATCAGAGTCTTCTACCAGTCAAAAATATCAATTTTTAGAACACGTAGAACAACAATCAGAATTCAAAACATGCAAAACAAAATAGAAAAATATTGATGAACATAGAATATTCATCACAAATATTAAATGACAAGAGTGCACTAGTGGGACTATAGCCCCTGACACCAAAGTGTTCACTTTTTGGTGCTCTTATCTAAATAACCAAAAACCCAAAAATTTTAGAAATAGACAAAAAGGTAAGGTCAATTATAATTTTGTTAGCTACAATCCAATTCAGATTGGGAAGTTTTAATATAATTTTACTCAAAATATCTAGATATATAGGGCATCATGTGGGGCATGATGGCTCTCACTTCCATCTTCAGATTAGGTAGTTGGTATAACTTCGATAGATCAGAATCCATGTTACAATAACCATTGATTAGGAGAAATTTGTGTGGGCACATTTTCATTATTTTTTTTTAGTTCATTATATTATGTAGGTATTCTCATTAGTTACATGACTTATTCTATCTATAGGTGGTTGGCATCATTTTAGAGTGGCTTTCATATAATCCTAGTTCTCAATTTTGAAGTGGATTTCATACAAGCCTAATCTCCACCTTTCAGAGTGGCCAAGATTGACCTAGTTCAAATTACACATTCATCTATCCATGCCACATTTTTAGATTAAAGAACATTCATGGGATTCATGAGCCATCTCATATGACACAAAGTCATACTAGTATCAGTTCATAGTTCACACTTAGTGGGAAATAATAGAGCCAAAGGTCCAACCTTTATATTCTTGAGCTACCTACTCAAAGGGATATGACACACATTCCAAGCATCAATTAATACATGCATGATGACATAGCTTCACTACATATTTGGAGACAATGGAGCCAAAGGGCCAACATTTATATTTTTGAGCCACCCTTGGGGAATTGAGCACTCACCTTCATTCACAATATTACTCTTGGTACAACACATACATAGCATCACTCAACATCATAATAGGTTTTGTATTGGTTCACATGCCTAATGAGGTGTATTTGGTCCTTTCTCTTACTCTCTCTTTTACCTATCCTTTGTATATTTTTATTTTAGACATATCATGTCTAATAATAACGTCTCTACTCCTTGTTTTCTCTTGTAAAGTTATGCTTCATGTTTTTCTCTCTCTATGCACACTCAACATCACACATCTTCATGGGATTCACTCTTTCTAGTAAGTTTAGGTACACTTTCTATTTTTCCTTTATCCTAGTATTTCACTTTTTTGTATCACTAGAATAAAGGGGGGGGATGTAGTTATATAAAATGTCAAAATTGGTAGTTTGAGTGTGGCTTGTGATACCCCATCCATAGGTTCTTTTTGCATGCTCTTGTAACCCTTATAGATACCTTTTGATCATTGTCAATCACTCAAAACCTTTTGAGTAGTCATTCCACCTCAACCAAGAAGTATTCCCCATCCCAATCCTACACCCTTAGGTCCTGAGCCTATAGGATAATATTTCTCCATTTGGACTATAACACTGGAGACCAGAGTGTGTCATTTTTGGTGATCCTATTTATTTGTACTTTGAGACCCAATAGTCATTTTCATCTATTCCTTATCCTTAATTAGGTTGGCCTAACATAAATACATATGACCCATGTCAATTGTTTCCTATAAAATCATGCTCAAAACTCATTTACAAAGGATGTGAAAAAACCTACAAAGAAAGCAAGAATACAAACAAAAAACTAAGGAAAACTTCCCTATTATTTGCACATAGTCACCCAACATAGATGTAAAAATGCTCAAATCCTAATACTAGTCCCTAGCCACCTCAAACACTACCAATTTGGCATTTTCATCTACATCACACTATTGCACAAAGCACATTATTTGGTAGAACTACATATGGATAGATCTCTCTTCAGAGTATTGGTATGTAGGCAGTGTGTTGACACAAGGGGCATGGATTTCATGTTTAGTACATCTTACATACTAATGCTCTTTATTATAAAGTGATTCAGATATCATTTTATCAATCATGATGGAGGGTTACGGATTTAAGATAAAATTAGCTCTACAAGGAGTTTCCTTGATAACTAGTGCTCAATTTTTCATAAGCATGCTCCCACAGGCATAACATAACTACCTAGAAAGTTTTGTCTTTATGATTAGTCTGGACAAGAATGAAAGGAATCGATAATAGCATTGAATACCAAAGTGTCCACTTTTTGGCACTCCTATCCTTTCACTGAACAAAATCTAGATTCAAGTTTACGACACCTTCTTAGTCCTACATAGTCATTTTCAACATCTATATCAACCATTTTAGTATATTTTATAGATAAGTTATATTTTCTCCTATTTATTACTATTTTTAGAAAGGTAAAAAAGATAAACAATTGCACAAATTAGGACTATATTTAATACTATATTTTGTACTAATTTATTAATCTGGATCCTTAACTAAAATAGGAATAAAAATCCATTATTCTCAAATAAATTAAATCACCATCCATGTAATATAACATCTATTACATAATATGTAATCAATACATGATACATCATAAATTAACACATGCAATTAGAAAATCCATAGATCCACTATCAATCCATTTAAAGCGCACACATAGAATCCACAATCAAGATAGAAACTACATCACATAATCTAAATATCATAATACATGATGTAAATAAAATCAAATACAATATAAATTTAATGTGAATCATCAATATCCATAAGCGTGTAACACAATCTCATGTAATCAATATGAACAAAACATGTAATCATAAATATATATCCACAAATCAAATATATGTTGTAAATTGTCATAATATATAATATGTATAAAAATCCAATCCATATAGTATCCATATACATGAATACTGAGTGAACTAGATATATCTTAGGTGGACATCTAGCCTACCTCCCCTACTCTCCCCTTCATCTCCTCCTCTATCCCTCTTGTCCCTCTATAGCACAATCCCCATGGTGGCTATGGTCATCTATACCCCCATGGTATTTGACCCTACCTAGCTATGTGGCTAGTATATCTAGGTATCTATGTTAAACAGTCTATAATAATCTACTCATAATATTATACCTCCACTACCACATCCTATATCTATCCAAACTCACACTCTTTGGAGGCCCCATCCTCCTACTCTATCCCCCTCCTCCTACAATGGATCCTAACATTGTTCCCCCTAATGCACTTGCTATTAATTTTATCCTCTTGTGTTAATCATGATATATATCCCATGCTCAACATGCCTCATCATAACTTTGTTTCAATGCATCAAAGTTCCCCTATAACTTTGTCAACTCACCTATCGTTGATCTCACTCAAAAACTACGTTAGATTATTATGCCCTAATTGCATCCCTATCAGCCATAATAACCTATATATCCCCATCCCAATCCCCATCTACTATTGTAACCTCCACATCCTCCAACTCCACATACTCCACCTCCCACCTCTAGAGTACCATCCTCTCTTTTCCCCCTCCATGCTTATCCACCCACAATAAGAAATATTCCTCCATCACCCTAGCATCATCTATCCCCTCCCCCTCTAGCTCCTCATTTACTAGCTCCTCTAGCCCTATAACTATAGAAACAAAAATTACATCACACACACATGCACAACTCACTATGTTGAAACCCCTTTTAGCCCATTTTTTAATAAAAATAAATATCCTCCCTAACCCATGCTTTTACCCCTCATATATTTAATTAATTTAAAATGCTTAACTAAGTTAATTAAAACCCCCTTTTGCCACTTTACCTGGCCAGCTCATCTTATTAATAATTCTCACTTGATGAGCCACCTCAAGACCTAGTCCCCTCATCCTAACTACCCAAGACTTATTCTAACTTCCAACCTAAATTCCTAATCAACTACCTCCTTCTTAACCTCTTATTTTTACCATTTTGTAATGGATGCCACACTTGGCATGAAGAGAAATAGAAAACAAGCCAAAAATAGTAAGCTTTACCTATTCTAGGGCCATCGACATTGGTCAACCCATGACCAACATCGACAGGATCACCGACATCGATGATATAAGCCAAACTCTAACCTAAAGTTCAGCGTAGCAAAAATCAAGAAAAATTATTCTTACTTGTATTCAAGCTCTCAACATTCAATTTCTTACATCTTGGCTTACTGTCATCTTGTATAAGTTAATCATGATCAAGAACTAAGCTCTTGAGGACCAACAACACCTACTTATTCTCTCTATTTAGGCCATCGGTTTGAACCTCCTAATAGGGACCATCAATTTGGAAATTGTCATTTAGTAACCATTATAGCTAAGTACATCACTTATTATGTAGGTATTTTAAGTATTTACTTTGATATCAGTTCATATCTATTGTTCATTTCTTTATACACTCCTAATCAAACCCTTGTGAGGGAGTTACAAAGTTTCCTTACTTGTTTCCCCTTGACCTGACACACCAAACCTCTTACTAGATCTACCTAAACCATACTCTCTCTCTCGTAACTCTCCCCAACCTACTAGACCTGATCAAAACCATTTCCCTAACCTAGAAAAGCCTTCTACAAGCTCCTAGGCAATTATTACCCCTATCGACCTTAGTAGCCTAACCGACATTGGTTAGATTCACCACTAACCTTGGTAATATAACTAATATTAGTCTCTCCCCTACTGATGTCAGTGATTTTGGATTCCCTAACCTTTTCAAAACCTACCCAACCAACTTCTAAAACACAAACAAAATATACCACCTATAGTCTATTACTCTCTATTGCATTCAAGTTACTAATAATGGTAATATTATCTCTGTTTCACTCTCTCTTTACCTCTCTTTTAGTTATTTATTACTCTTTTGTCTCTCAAAAGTGGAATGTAATCTCTAAGGAAGTTTAACACTTCCTAGAACAAGCACGTAGCTTGGCATCCCACTTATTTATCTACTAACAAACATCTTGTGGTAGTACTTTCTTACTTGTAGGTAGTCCTCCCCAACCAAAGAGGAGTTCTCACAACATCTAGATATAATGCACAAACCAATTTGGTTTCATTATAATCACTTATCCCTATCACTCTTTTATGTTTTCCTTTAGACTTTAAATAGACAAAATTTAGAGAAACATTTATGGCACACCCGGTGGGACCCTGGAGTTGTCCTTGGGTTCATTTCTTTTTTTAAGCATTCATATAGGTGAATTATAGTTAAAACTTCATTTCTTTCACTTTCTCCTTCTCTTCTCTCTTAAAACTAAAAATTCAACATTTCATTTTTTGTTTAAAACCATTAAACTAAAATTTTATTTCTTTTCTCTTTCCCTCTAAAAGTAATTTATCATTTTTTTATAAGTGAAAAATAATCCCTTCTTTACTTCTTATTAAATGCACATTAGGATAGTAAATTTCATTCTCTACTCCTATTTCATCTTTGTTTGCATTTGAATCTAAACATTTTAGATTTGGCTTTAAAACTTACTACATTTCATTGTTTGCTTGTTGCATATTAACTAACCTAGTTAATTACAAGCATTTTGAATAAACTGTAGTGAACCTATGTTACACAACCAAATCACCTTCACATAAACAAACATTTAAACCCACCTAAGAAAAGACCCATCAGGATTTCATCATCTAGTGGATCACCTTACCCTACCCGGCTATCATACTTGGATTTCACCACTAAGGGGAGAACCCACTCCATTCTATGGTGAAGTATAAAATCTAGACAAAAGGTATATTTTGGCTAAGTGGCTTGGCTTGGCTCTAGGTTTTTGAAGTGTAGAGAGCAAACTCCTATAAAAGCCACATACCTAGTCTAACACAAATTTCCTCTTGAGCACTAAAACTAACCTAAAACTAGCTCTAGATTACTTTCTAGTACCTTCGATAACCAAATTCTCTTTTCACTATCTGATTAACACATAAGCCAACATGAGACTAAAAATTAATATCTAGGACTTAATAGTTGTTGGTTGTATGTTCTTTTCTACTTTTCTATTGCCTTCTATATTTTGGAGTTGGTAAGGACATTTTACTATTGATTCACAAAATCAATACTATTTCTATTACTTAATTTGTATAACCTATTATCTCGAGTTTAAGTGTTCCTCCTTCTTACATAGACCTCTTGCATCCACTATTTTACCTAGTTTCAACTTCTAGTTTTCTAAAACATTAGATTTTCCATCACCCAAGATATCATAGTGATCGACATCAGTTAACTCTTCTAGCATCAAAATATTTTACCTACCAACATTGGTTAATCCATTGACATTAGAAAATAAATTCTACCAACATCGATCAAGTGACCAACATCGATGACTATGTAATTTTCATTTTCTCAAAATAACAAGCTAAAATAACCTACTTACCTACACTCAAACCTAGTTTTTCCTTATTCTATCACTAATACAGGGTAGTAAGACTATTTATACTTCCTCTTGCATGGTATTAATGTGATTTCAAGATAAAAATCTTGCTAATTATGCAAGCTGATAACCACTTCCACCTTCCCCTCTTACTTTTGATTCTATCATGGAGCATACTTCAGATATAGAGCATCCTCCCAGCCCCAACCAAATTCCCATTTTGCATAAGGGAGATCAATATTTTTCTAAATTTCTTGATTGTATTGTGGTAATCCTTCAACATTACCTTACTATGAGCCAAACCCATAATTCTGCGAGTGACCTAATTTATGGTATGCCAACCTCTCTAATGGAGACAACTTCAGTTTTAGTTTCCTCCATTATTTTCCCCATGGTTACCCAAACCACCACTTTGATGAGTAACCCAACTATAAACAATGTCCAATGTTTAACATCACTAACTACCCAATCCCACCTAAACCTTGGTGTGACTTCCTTACTTTCATAACCACAACTAGTTCATTCAAGTTTTACCCCATTTTAAAATTTAGTGGTACCTATTCCATCTACCCTCATGCCTATAATTACCTGAGTTATGACTCACCCATCATCTAGTATAATCATGCCAATAATCCAACCTACAATAACAACAACCAACCAAAACATAGTCTTTAGCCTAATGGGACAAGCCCCTTTTCTTTCTGCACCACAACCTATGACTCATTATCCTTATGTAGTTTCGTAAGTCCAATTATGAGGGGCAATTTTCTATGCATAGAAAAGGAGTTTCTTGACTATTTTTAGGTCCTAAATGATTCTAGATGATATTTTTTAATCCTAAAATGGATTATATCACCCCATATCTCTACATAATTTATTTTTAACTACTCTTCACATTGGTGACACATGTCCTTGTGCCTCTTCAGCTTCTCCTCTCTCTTTCTTCTTCTAAGTTCTATAAATTAGGCCGTCGTGGCCATTTTTTGAATCTCTCTATTGGGTATGGTAAATACATATAAAATTTATACCTTGAATAAATAAATAAAATTAATTTTACCTCATTAAAATAATTCATGAAGTGTACATGATAGTGTTTAGTCTTGTGCAAGTGTGATGTTTTATTTGCCTTTCACATGTTACTCCTATTAGTACCTAGTGTGTTATGGTATCTTTCTTACAGGTCAACAAGAAGTGTCAAGTGAGGTTACTAGTGTAGGTGAGTATGATACTCAATATATTATCTTAGAATACCTATTGTTTATTTCCTCCTATCTTATGTCATCTCTAAGACCCCACGTTGAAACATTGATGTGAGAGAGAGAGTTGATTGAGTGAAGTGTATATGTATCTTATTCTTAACTCCAAGTGCATATATAAGGTAAGAGTAGAGAAAAAAAATTAGTGTATCACATCTATATATTAGGATTAATTTCATTATATTCTTCACTCTTTTTAACCCCCCAAATTTTTAGTGGTAGGGGCATGTGCTTGAATGATACATCAAAGGGAGCTAGCCCTTATCTAGAGATTCATCTCACAAGTTTTCTCACCCACAGCAAGTGAGATGTCCTAATATTACCACTTATATTATAGTCATATAAAACCTCTTCTCATAGGGTTCATCTAAGTTTCAACAATTTTTTTCATGTCTGGTGGGACAAGAGTTCCATCCCTTGAGAAGTTTTGGTGTTCTTCTCAAGATATCAACTTTCAAAGGCAAGTTTGTTAAACACCAATGGTGACACCACATATGAATCTAATGGTAATGTAGCTTAGGTATCCTTATTTAAGTGTTTTCTTTCTCTGCATACTTTTCACAAGTCATGAATTACATTGACGTTAATTTTGTCCTTACAAAAGGTGGTGAAACTTACCCTACATTGCCTATTCCTCCTAATTATGAACAAGTCTTTGTTCAACCTTGTCATGAGCCTTATTTTGCCTACAATAAATATCCCCCATATTTTATTCCACATATTCTACCTTGTCCATCTCCAAATTATACTATTACTAGTTTCAAAGAGACTCTCCTTAGCTATTAAGAACACATGCTAGAACTTGACACTAGATATGGTGGTGGTGAAATCATACCTTATGTTTTTTTTGAGAGTGTAAGGAATGCCTTAGAAAAATCAAGAAGGAATGGATGCCTATAGAGGGGGATAATTTTCCAAATATTACCTATAAAATGCTTGATGTTTGTCTACTGATATTAAATCTAGAAGAGAGATTGAGAGTCCATGAAAAAATTCCATTTGGAAACCTCAAAAGCCCCCACATTAAGCTTCAAGTGTGCCATCTTTTCCCTTTCAAAGTGATAATCCAACCATGTTTCCAAATACCTAAAACCCCTCATGTAATTCCCCAAGTTTCCCTTATTGTAAATCCATTCAAGAAATCATCCCAAAGAAGGAAGACATCATGGTTGAGCACGTTCACTTGTTGGAAGAAGATTTTGAGAAGAAGAGGTTGAATTTTGAAGCTCATCTTGAAAGCGAGTTTGAATTGGCCAATCAGGCCTTAAGGAAGTCCATCATGGAAATGGAAGGTAAATTCTCTAAACCTACTCTTTTAATTTCAAATCAAGACATTGAACTTCAAGAAGCTCCTAGTTTCATAGACATATCTTTCACTCCTTCACTAGCACTTCAATCCTATGAAAATATCCTTGAACACACTTTTCCAAGATGGGTAAAAGTGATAGCAGATTGTGAAGAGAGGAATGGATCTTATTTTAGTAAATAATTTGGTATAAGAGATAATCTTGAAACCACTCAATTCCCTCTCACCCCTCCTCAAGAGACCATTGAATCCATCCTTCCATCTCCTCCATAAAATCAAGGTTGCCTTCATAATGTGGAAAATTGTCTTACTACTTTGGAATCCCCTTTGGCCAAACTCCCCATTTTTGATATTCTTGATGTTAACACCCCCAAAATGGAAAATGAAATTCAAATTTCAGATTAGATATAGGATGAGGAGGTGCTAACTAATAATGATGAGACATTTGCTTGCAATGATGAATGAAAAATTGAGGGACATTTTTTAGAAGAGTTCCTTTTGAATCCCATGGAAGAAGAAGGAGAGGTCTCTCTTATTTTTCCATTTCATGATGTAGATCAATCAGATAACTAGGAATTATGGTATAGATTTGAGGATATATGAATTTAAGGATAAGGCCTCAAAGGGTCTACAAGTCCTTTGGAACTCACTCCAAGCCATGAAAAGAAAGAGGTTGTGTCTAAAAAGGAAGACATGTGGCAAACCTACTTGCAAAAATTTCAAGAATATGAGTAGGGTGAGAGGGCTAATTTTCAAGTTGAGTAACATCAAGATGAAGGAGAGCAAGCACATGTTGAATAATGTCACCTCTAAGAAAGTCCAACTCATGATGGAGTCATCTATGATGATCTTAAACTTTTGGGAGGTGATATAGAGTTTGTTTCTAAATCAATCTATGAAGCTACCTCCACCACCATCAAAAGAGGTATTGAATAAGAGACACTTCTTAATAGACCTAATACAACACTCCTTGAATAATTTGAAGAAGTTGTGATAATGGAGAAGAATTATAGAATCCTTCAAGGAGATAGATTTATAACAAGCTATCTCATGTCTAAGTATGTTAATTTATCATGAAGAGTCAAGAGGAAATCAATATGAGGTTTTATTTAAGGTTGAAGTAGACCTTATCTATTTTGGAAGTCTATGGGAGATGAGTCTGTTACATGATCTACAAAGATAAGGAATAAAAAGAAGGCAAGAGTCATCTAGTATACCATCCAAGAAGAAGCAAGCTTGGAATCCTCACTAATCTTATGAGGAATTAGATCTAAGTTACTTCCCTTTTGATCCAGGAAGGGATGTATGATTAGGATGTATTCACATATTTGTTGTGTGTCTTATTTCCCTAAGTGCTTAGTAGCACAAGCGTGTCCTTGTCTTTTTTGATTTTTGGGTCTTTGTGTATCTTTTTATTTCCATTTATGTGTTTTAAGGTAAGAATGTTATCTTGTTGAGTTTTTAGGGTCTGGTCCTGATGTTCCTATGTACATTGAATCCATTGGCCCTTAGTTAGATAAGGCTACTAGTCTCAAACATAGACAAGCATGTTTCCCCCATGAGTTGCCAAAAGTGTTGAAAAAATTTGACCTTTGGTCAAATTTGAGTCAACCCCTACATTTTTGAACTTTGTATAGGTTTGATAATGTCTTATAGTAGTCTCCTTTTGATATAGATGTTCACTTATCCCTATCCTATCCTTGGTCCAAATTTTATCTCCCTGTACTAGCCAAGTCAATAAAAATCAACCCTAATCAAACAAATTCAAACTTATTAAAAGGAATAAAATATGTTTTTAAGTCCTAATATGCTTTTAATATATTTCTCAGTCATTAAATATTCAATAGAAAAAATTGCATTTACCATATTCAATATGCAAAAAATTGCTTTGTGGGTTGACTTTGAGATAAAAAGCACTTGTATAAATGGATAAAGTGAGAAACATGTCACTAGGTTGTGGAAAATGTGGGAAAGGTTAGAGGATGTCAGTTTCAGGTTTGTGGTAGTTCAAAATTTAATTATGGTTAGAAAAGGGGAGTTTCTGCCTATTTTAAGGTCTTTTTGGGCACTTGTATGGTCCCCATGATCTAATCTCAATATAAAAACTTGGGTGGGGTGCCTCTTAACCTCCCCAAACCTGTTTCCATGTTTTAACTTCAATTATAATTCAAAAATATGCTTATGTAACTCATTTTCCTTCCTTTCCCTCTTGGCATGCAAAAGAAGGTCAACTTCAAGCACTTAGTATGAAACATATAGGTAGACTTGGGAGGATTGATTCTATAGGTGGATTTTAATTTGAATGTAATTAATTTTCATAATATTAATTTTTGTTTTGGTTCCTCCTCCTTTATGAACCATTTCTAACAATCCAAATAGCTTTTTGTAGAATTTCATCCAAGAGGGGTACACTTATACATTTGTTTTGGGTTTTTAGAAATCCTTGGAGCTATGTGGTTTTGATAATATTTTTTATGCTATAATAAATATATCTCCATGATATTTACAACATCTAACACTTCATTATTAATTTATTTTGAAGGAGATCATAAATGGTGCATGTTTCTTGAAGTTTACAAAAGTAGTTATAGGTCCTATGTTTTCCAACATCCAAGGAGCTCCATGGTGGTAATAATATGCTATGGTTTCATTTTTGAATATTTACTTCATGAAATAATCTTGTGGTAGGTCAAACTAGCATCCTTCCAAAGCCAAATTGCCCATTTTTGCCTTTTTTGTTGCCTCACCATTTTCAATCAAGTTGTGCTAGTTTCATGGAGGTTGTATGGATGAGAAAGAGTTGGGAGTGAATTTTTTAATCAATTTTTGGCCTTAAAATTACCCAAGATTAATAATTATCATGATATGAAGGCCTAGGTTTGTATATGAGCATTTCTCATTCCAAGGATAAGTCATCTCCATTTTTGGGCTCTCAGTCCCCAAATGCAAAAAATAGTGGTCCTGAGGTTTTTATGGATTAATGTTGGACATGGTGGATTAGTATTTTACCATTTTTATTGATTTTTACTTTTATACCTATTCACCTAGTATAGATATGTCAAATTTTAGGGATAGAGGGTAAGTGAAAAGGGTACTTTGAACTCCTTCAAGTTGGCTAGAAACCTACTGAAAGCTATCAATAACATGTACATGATTCCTAATGAGCACTTTTCATAAAAGGTATTTGATTAGTCTTAGGCCTATTATTTCAAGAGGGAACACTTAAAAGTAACTTAAAAATAAATATTGAGCACCAAAGACATGAAAAAGAGTTATGTTGCATGGAAAGACCTCTTAGGCCTATCCCTTGTCCGTACATAGGGTAGGGTAGGCAGTGAATGCAATATTTCAATAAGATGTCAAGAAAATATGGTATTAAGGAATCCATGATGAAATAGATCCTAGTGGGACTATATCCAAATATAATTAAAATCTCAATAATTTTTATACACTAATAACATGCTCCAAATAGCTCTTACACAACCTACGGGCTTAGATTATCCACCTACAGCAAGGGGCATTACAGGTTGATCTCAATCAAGGGTAAGGAAGGTTTTGAATATCAAGTGGAGAATGTAAGAAAATAGAATTATTATAATGGATTGATAATAGGAAAAAAAAGTTATTACACACATTTTGAGGCTAGATATCTACCTCCACTGACCTACAGGATTGTGAGCATGCACATACAATTAAAGATATTGAAGATTGAACTCAATTTGAATTAGGATGGTTTTTGAAGATAAAGAAGAGCATGCAATGAGGTAAAATTATGAGACTTGATTTTAGGGATTAAAATTATGGTTTTTATGTAAATTTATGAGGTCAAAAACATACTTTGATGACCCACAAACCTGTAGGTGTGTGTCTTAGTCTTGTAAGGAATGTGACCACAGTCATGTCATGAGAGTATGCTTGAAGACCTATGACAAGATAGGAGAAATAGGTGATATTAAGGATAAAATTTAGATTTAGTACAATATGTACAGATCCTAAACCCTTGCTAAGAGGGCACATACAATAGGCTTGAAATGGAAACACAATCAAGATAGGGTAGAATAGCAGTAGAGGAGAGATTTTGAAGTTTAGACCTATTTTGGAGTCTTTCAAAGTGATACAAGTGAAAGGAAAAATAGGTGATATTAAATTAAATAAAGTTAACCTAAACATAAATTTAAATATCCCTAAATCCTTATCAAATTAATTAAAAAGCTATGATGACTGTGACTAGTCCAAGTAGACATGGTATGATAGTCAATGGACCAAAGCATGGAGTTGAGCTAGTTTGAGTGTTTTTATGTGAATAAAAGGTATGATTATGGTATTTTGAGATATTAAATATGTAATTAGGATACAAAAACCATAAAACCATGCTCAAAATATGCAAAATAGGGGATTGTCTCAGTCCTTAAGGGGCAGAGGCCTAGTCTTGAGTTTGGGGGTGAGCTTGGTGCAAAAGGAGTGAGATTAACCTAAAAAATGGTAAGAACCACATAAATTATCTTGAGATAATTAAAAATAGGTTTTTTTTTTTATGTATTTAAATAAATAAAAATCTCTAAACAATAAATTTTTCTCTTAGTACAGTCCATCCCTTACCCACCTCAAACTATGCTTTTCCGAAAAGTCTACCTTGAAAAAATAGAGAGTTAGAAGACCAAATGGATTATTTAGGCGATAAAATTTGGTATATAGTACTATTAATACCTTTATAAAATTATAAAATCATAATATTTTATGATATAATAGGTAAAAAACTCATTTTTGTGTCTTAGATTAGGGGCAGTTTTGGTGTGCATAGGGGTACCAATTTTGGGAAAAATGATGAAATGTTGAACCAAAAGGATATAAAGGAAAAATTTATGATTGTATAATCTTTATGGAACATAAATAAACATATAAAAACTTAATATAATGTCTGGAATCATACATGTTGTTCCAACCTAGAAGGTTTGCATGCATACCTAATGGGAATCCTTAGGCCTAAAGGCCCAACTGAGGGTCATATACATTTTTGGAATTTTCCATGACTTAAAATTTTTTGGAACATGTTTTAAGGGGTATAAATTTTTTTTTAGATCCATAATAGGTTAAATAAAACCAATGTATTCTTAAGTTGAGTTTCAAATGGCAAGTAGGCCTATTGGCAAGGTGCAGGCCTAGTGTCAAACAAGGGTAAGTTTTCATTTTTGATCTTCAGGAGATAATAAAATGATGGGAACATGTTTATTGGGTTAATATAAAGGTTTATAAGCCATTTTTATTCAAATAAATTCATCAAGAGTCTAATTCTTGGATTTGAGGCTCCCAAACCCTCACAAAATGCACTAAATGACACGAATAGTCATCTTGGAATGCTCATATCTTTCACAAGCCTGTGCATGGGACCTAGAGGTGTTAAAATGAATTTTATAGGATCCTAAAGAATACAAAAGTTTAATTTTAAAGTAATTACAATGATCCATATTTTTGAACAAATTATAAGAAGGTTTGTCACTCTAAAACACTCCAAAACCCTGTTTGAGATCTAGAGGTGAAAATGAACATAGAAGTGCCACCCAATGGAGGAATTTGAAACTAATTGATGAAGATAATATTTTTAAAACTATATAAGGATCACATACATGTGATTTTTTTGTAAGTAACTATAGGATTAGAGAAAAACAAGGCTAATTTTGACCATTTTGAATGGTGTATAGGATACAAGGGGAGTTAGGAGATAAAACAAACTTTGAGATGAATATTTACACTTTATATAACTCTAAAAATTCATATAATCTCATGAATAAACCTATATTTTCCCCAACCAGACCCTCACTTCAAGCCAGTCTAGTGAGCTAACTAGTGAGGACTTAGAGAAAATGGTAAATATTTGTTTGGTGAGCCTTTTAAGGCAAATTTATTGTAAATAATGGTATTATAACTCCTTAAACATTTCATTTCTCCTATTTTACCAATCATATTTAAGAGATAAATAGTTTTTAGATGCCAAGTGTGAAGGGTAAAGGGAAAAGGGTTATTTTGAGTCTGCCAACTGTGAACATGCATGGCCAAGATGATAGGAAGTGTCAGAAGCCTCCCCAATTCATGTTAGGGATTATTAATAACCCATCATACTTAGATTCATCATAAAAATTGATCATGTGTAGAGTCTGGGTAGTTTTGGAAGGCCAAATATGAGGGGCAATTTTCTATGCTTAGAAAAGGAACTTTATTGACTCTTTGCAGGTCCTGAATGATTCCAGATAATATTTGTAACTCCTAATTTTGCCACTTAGATTAGAGGCATAGAAACCTTTTCTCATAGGGTGCATCCAAGTGTTAATAGTCTTATTTACCTTAAGTAATATTACAACAACCATAACCATAAAAAACATAACCATAACCATAACATTCATAAGTATCCACATAACTCTAAGAATGATAATATTCAAACAATGACCTCAAACACATTTTATACATATTTACAACAAATTGTGAAATGTTTTATTTAGGGTGTGAGGAGTCACACAACATATACAAAGTTATTAGACTATCCAAACTTCACCTCAAGCCTCTACATACATTATTTTCCTACCTAAGCATTATGTTTCACTAAAATTTGTCTATTTTAAGTATAAATAAAAATAGAGAAGAATGATATGGATAAGTGATTAGAATAAACCCAAATTGGTTTGTGTGCCATATCTAGACATTATAAGCACTCCTCTTTGGCTGGAGAGGAGTACCTACAAGTGAGAAATCACTACCACAAAATGTTTGTTAGTCGATAAATGAGTGGGCTGCCAAGCTATGTGCTTGATCTAGGAAGTGTGAAACTTCCTTAGAGATGATAGTCCACTTTTGAGAGATAAAAGAGTAATAAATAACTAAAAGAGAGATAAAGAGAGAGTGAAAGAGAAATAATGCTACCATTATTCATAACCTAAGTTCAGCAGAGAGTAACAGAGTATAGGTGATATATTCTATTTGTATTTTAGAAGTTATTTGGGTAGGTTTCAGAAAGGTTAAGGAATCCACAGTCGCTAACATCGGTGGGGTAGTGACTGATATCAGTTATGATACCAAGGTTAATGAGTGATGGTGATCGATGTCGGTTAGGATACCAAGGTTGATAGGGGAAATAATTGCCTAAGAGCTTGTAGAAGGATTTTCTAGGTCTAGTAAATGGTTTTGATCAGGTCTAGGAGGTTAGGGAGAGTTCTGAGAGAGTATGATTTGGATAGATTTGGTTAGAGGTTTGGTGTGTCAGGTCAAGGGGAAACAAAAAAGGAGGATTTGTAACTCCCTTATGGGGGTTCACTCAAGAATGTGTAGAGTAATGAATAATAGATATAAAGTGATAACAAATTAAATGCTTAAAAGACATATAGAAAAAGTGATGTACTTAGCTATAGTGGTGACTGAATGATAAGTGCGAGATTGATGGATCCTATCAAATAGTCTGAATTGATGCCCTAAAGAAAGAGAACAAATGGGTGTTACTAGTCCTCAAGAGCTTGGTTCCTAATCAAGATTGACTTACATAAGATAATAGTAAGCTAGGATGTCAAAAGTTAAATGCTAAGAGCTTGAATTTAAGAAATATTTTTTCTTGTTTTCTACTGACTTGAACATCAAGTTTGAGTTTGGCTTATATCATTGACGTTAACGATCCCATTGATGTAGGTCATGGGTTGACCAATGTTGGTGGCCTTAGAATAAGTAAAACTACTATTTTTTGCTAGTTTTCTATTGTTCCTTGTGCCAAATGTGGCACTCATTACAAAATGGTAAAAATAGGAAGCTAAAAAGGATGTAGTTGATTAGGAATTTAGTTTTGAGGTGAGAATAAGTCTTGGGTAATTAGGATAAGGGGAATAAGTCTTGAGGTGACTCATTAGGTGAGAATTAGTCTTAGGATGAGGTAGCCATGTAAGGTGGCATAAAGGGTTTTTAATTAACTTAATTAAGTATTTTAAAATAATTACATGTGTGAGGGGTAAAAGCATGGGTTAGGGAGGCTAATTATTATTATTATTGAAATGGGGCTCAAGCGGGGTTTTGACATAGGTAGTTATTCACATGTGTGTGATATAGATTTGGTGTCTACATTTACCCCTTTTTATCTTTTAATTTTCACTATAAGTTGCAAAACAAAAATAGGAGTTAGATTATCTAATTATTGGATGATGTATCCCCCTTCAAAATGGGAAATGATGGAGGAGAAACTAAAATCAAGTATTGATCTGATAAGAAGTGTATTGCGTAAGTAGACGAGAACATGGTATTGTTTTTGGTGTGTATACTACTATGAGCTATAATTGAAAAATTAAAGAATAGGTAAGGTTGAGGAGGACTCAGATAGAAATAACAAAAGCATAGCTTGTAAGTGATAGTTGAGAAGGTCAAAATAATAAAATTTATAGCTCTGATGGTTTATGTGTGCAAGGTATCTGAGGTATGAAGTGCCCCTAGGAAACACAAAATGGTTTTAGGTGATAGGATGTGTTCAGATAACATATAAAACACCTAATGTGTGTGTGTGTGTGTGTGTGTGTGTGTGTGTGTGTGTGTGTGTGTGTGTGTGTGTGTGTGTGTGTGTGTGTGTGTGTGTGTGTGTGTGTGTGTGTGTGTGTGTGTGTGTGTGTGTGTGTGTGTGTGTGTGTGTGTGTGTGTGTGTGTGTGTGTGTGTGTGTGTGTGTGAACCAACTATAGTAGAATAGCATAAGCATCCAAGACAAACAATGCAAATTTAGTGTAAAAGGGTCAATGAGTGAGAAGATATTCATGATCTCTAAGCAAAGTCATTATAGGTGGATATTTAAGTGATTTTAAGGGTTTTTTTTATGGTTGGGAAGATATATATGATCTCCAAGTTGGTGGTTATGGTCAAGGAGATATATTTCCCCAGAGTATGGGTAAAGTATAAAAATATAGGGTTGCTTATTAGGGAAAACATTAACTCAATAGTGCTAACGTCAGTGACATTACTGATATCAATAATAATTAATGATGATGTCAACAAAGTTGTTGATATCGATGGATTAGGTCAATGTTGCAAATGTCAGTTGGCTTAAGTGCTAACATTGGTGGATTAAGGTAAGGATGCTAACATCGATGGCTGACCAAACCTAACAAACGAGGGTTTGGTGACCGACCAAACTCATTTTCAACTTTTCATTAGATAGAAAAAGAGATGTGAGAGTGACTAAGATGTTAGAGCAAGGAGGGGACCCAACGTGAGGTGTGCCACCACAAGACCCAGTTGTGCCAACCTAGAGGAGATAAAGAGATGAGGTAAGAGTCTCTACAAGTTGTTTTGAAACTTGATCTAGTTATTTTGAGTTTTTAGGCTAATTTAGACATGGGGGGATAAAAAATGTTAGTCGAGGGGTATGAAATGGGGTAGGGTAGTTTTAGGATAAGTTGGGGTGGGGGGGGAGGGGGGGAATTTGGGGTAGTTTTCAAGGTTAAAATTGTAGTTTTGGGGATGAGTTGTTCAGCCCAAGGGCTGAACTAGTCATCAACATCAGTGGGGCCCACCAATGTCGATCAACACAACATCAAGGTCAGTAGGAGTCTACTAACATTGGATGACACTTATGCCTATAAATCATTGATGCCATCATTAAAGCTAACTTTAGTGCTTGGAAAGAACCAACAAAATAGGAGAAAGGTTCATTTTGGATACCTAGTGGAAGTAGTCAACTAGCCTAATAGTTGAGCTAGCCTCAGGAAACCCTGTGTCAATGGAGTGCTACTTACATAGCCTGGTTTAGAGCCTTATGCCAATGTATTTCTCACAAAGCCTAGGGAAAATTATCAAAGGTATGGTTTAAAAAGAGAGGTTGAGATAGTCAGACGACCTAGGGCTTAAAATATAGGGCATAGGGTTGAGGGGTAGGTATATAAGCTATGAAGCCTAGAGTTATGATAGGAAATAGGCCTAGGGTTGAGAGAGAGATCCAATGAAGCCTAGGGTAGAGATGGAAGAGTAGGGTAGATAATTGGGTGGGTATATGGCTGAGCTAACCTTAGAAGACCCTATGTCAATTGAGTGTTGCCTATATATCCTGATTTAGGGCCTCAGGCCAATGTAATTCTCCTAAAGAGAAGGGAAAAAAGGTGGTGATAGATTATATTAAAAATTGTGTGACTTGAGTTGTGTGTGTATATATGCAATCAAGGCTAGAGTTGACATTATGATATCACCTATTGAGGCTACTGACATCGATAAGGAGGGATGTCACCCTAGATGATTGTGAGTATATGACAGTGGTGGGGTTAGGAGTGTGATGATAATGTAGAGTCACCCTAGATGTGATCTTTATGATAGCACTAATTGAGAGCACAAATACCTTCCATCTACTGACTAGAGAGTTGACAGTGACCTAGGAGGATGTATATAGGATATTACGGTTGCCACTCTAGGTTGAGGATCTCTTCTCATGCTTGAGAGAGGAGAATGATATACACATGGTGGCC
This sequence comes from Torreya grandis, assembly GCA_037957365.1. NCBI lineage: Eukaryota > Viridiplantae > Streptophyta > Pinopsida > Cupressales > Taxaceae > Torreya > Torreya grandis. The sequence continues at coordinate 54,945 of JARHVA010006351.1, forward strand.
TTATACAATGAGCATGTTAGTGAGGTGAAATATCATTCAGTGATTTTCACCTACAAGCCATTATATATGGCCAATGAGGAACAACATTGATTGAGCATCCTGATAATGATAGGGTTCATAGTGTATGTACTACTAGATGTAGATGGTGGTATATTTTTGATTGTATTGACAAGTGTGCTAGCATATATTATTGAGAAGTGGCCTATTTTTGTATGGGGACTAGTGTTTTTGACTTAGTTATGTAGAGAGCTATGGGGTTTGAGATTATGATGGTGGTATATTTTATGTGTCATCCATTTATTGCACTGCTAGGCATATGAGCATATCATGGTTACATGACCATTGGGGCAACCTACCATGATTCTAGCTAGATTTAGGGTTGGGTTTAGCCAATGGAGGGATTATATAGCATAGACTTGAGTGGATGGCATAGTGCATGATAGTGCTTATTATAGTCACATGATTAAGGTTTGATCTTCCCAGATATTTTGTGGAGACCCTACCTAACATACCCCATATTCAGAGGATAGGCATAGTATTTTATTGGCTTGCATAGCTCACTATGGGTTAGGGGGAGATGAACTAGTGATCTGGAGATGGTACCAATGCCATGGGTCATGAGGTAGTTTGGCCTACTATAGGATGTTCTACCTACCTTCCCTTGATATAGGAGGGATGATATGAAGACACCCCTACCTTTTCCTCAAGAAACAAATGGGCCAAATTTTGAGGAACTACCAGCATGGCCAGGCATAGTTGACCCAAGACATATAATAAAATATATGGCTTGGTGGGCCAGTTTACATCCCTTAGTTATTAGGAGGCCACCACCATATTTTTAAGGTGTGGTGAGGGAGAGAGATGTAGCTGTAGAGGCATGGGATGTAGTAGTGTAGGTGAGAGATGTTGTGCAGGCATATGTATTAGCCTTATAGAGATAGGTGGAGATGTTGTAGGGATAGGTTGGGGTAATATAGGGCCAAGTTGGGGCACTACAGGGCTAGGTCAGGGTGTTACAAGGTCAAGTTACTACATTGATAGTGTAGAGGGATAGTTTGAGAGCAATAGGTTAGGATACTCCTCCTCCACCATAGGGACCAGTACAGGCCAAGCCGTTAGTAGGTGTGATGGGAATGCTATAGACTATACCATTGGGTAGATATAATACTACCCTATATGATATTTCCTATTACAAGAGGGCCATTTGGGAGTTCTCATATATCTAGAGGTATTCCAAGTTTAGGGAGTAGGAGACATTTGTGTCATGTGCCACAACTTCTAGCTCATGAAAACATAGATAGGCTGAGAGTGGTGATGGTACTAATTCATCATGGCCAGATGGAGAGCCTTGAGGACTTTGAGTGCTAGAGTTTTCCCCTTTTGGTTATATTTGTTATATGTACATAGGCCTGTGAGTTAAAGATGACAGATGTATATTTTGAGATGAAAGATGATATTGTGATGATGCATCGATGAACATGTGTGTGTGTGTATATATATATATATATATATATATATATATATATATATATATATGAGATGTTTATTTATTGTGATTTTGAGATGCATTTATTATGATTTTGATTATGTTGATGTTGATTATTTAATGTTATGCTAATTTTGATGTTAATGTTGATCATGTTAGTTGAGTTAGACTAGCCTTTCCCATATATGCAATGGTATATGCATAGTTGGTCTGTTATTTTCATCTTAACATTTTTCCATATTTTTTAATGGTGTATGATAAAAATGAATAGGTTGGTTATGTTAGTTTATTTCAACATTTTTCTATATTTGTGATGGTGTATGCATAAAATAAATTTAGTAGGTCAAGTAGTGTTAATATGACATTTTCATCTCGGTAGAGGGATTGTCATGTGATTTGAGTGGGAAAATAAAGGGGTGGAATGCTCATGTACTAGTAATGACCATAATCATAGGCTTAAGAATATGAGCCTCATTCATGCCTTACATCATTGGACCATTTTGTGTGCTAGAGAAGCATCATGTTTATTTTATGTTAAGTGAGTTGAAAGTCCCTTGAATGAGTATGAGGGAATAAAGGGTAAATGAGTGCAAGTATTTGAGGTAGCGTAACCTTTGAAGTAGGAATTATATGCCCCTATTATGGGTGACTTGAGAGATACTATAGGCAAGTCCATGCTTAAAGCTTCTCTTTTTTTGTTTGTGTGTGTAAGATGTTCAATGTGGGAAGCCTACAATCAAATTGTGTATGTGTAGACGTTGTATAAAGCTAATCAATATGTGAAGATTTTCATTTGTATTCCTCTTTGAGAACAAAGCTTGGCCTAGCCATCCTTCAAGGGAGTGGTCTAAGCATTTTTTTAATTTTTAAATAACTTTCATTCAAGGGAGCAATCTATTGATATTATCAAAGAGAATTTACATAGCTATCCTTCAAGGGAGCAGTCTACATTGAGAAATAAGACTTTAGAGATTAGAACTTGTCACATATCCCATTTGTTTGTTTATTGTTTGTTATTTATTTATTTATTTTAGTCATGGACAAGACTATAAAGGCTTAAGAGTTTTCCACTTTGAGGTAAAAACCATAGCACTTTATAAGTTAACTAAGTGTGTAGGAGTAATGGTGAAGAGAAAGGGAGATGAAGGAGTAAGTGTGCTCAAGGGATGAGCTCAAGTTAAACACATGGTGAAGTTATGCTTATCTAAAAAAATAATGATCATAGGTGTAAGGCATTTAGAGGTTTGGGTTTTGGCTTTCCCTTAAGAGAAGACACGTGATAAGTTCTTGAGCCATACTTGTGAGTTATGATATAGGGTCCAAGCCAATTAGGAGAAAATTTACCCTATTTGTTTTTCTCCATGTTTGTCACATTTTGATTTTCTTTTAAGATGAAATCTCCAATATTGAAATCTTACTCTTTGAGGTTTTTTTTATAAGCACATTTGATATGATCTTGGTATATTTGGAGGTAATTGAGGGCTATGAGATGACACTCATAAAATAATTCAAGTTAAGCCAAACATTCTTGGCAAAAATCATCATTAGTATGTTTTTTAGAGAAATGTGAAGAGAAGGAATCTGGACTTCAAGAGGCAAAACAACCTCCATTCCGTACACCAAGGAAAAAGGTATAACACTCATAGGGGTTAAAATGCTAGTGTAGTAAGCCCATAAAGAAAAAAGAATGTGTGTGTGCCAATCCTTGCCCATATCATTGACTACCTTCATGAGAATTTTGGTCAATGTTTTGTCAAAAGCTTCTGCTTGCCCATTCACTTGTGGATAGTATGGTGATGAGAAGCTCAATTTGATTTTGAATCTATCACAAAGACTTTCGACAGTCTTGTTTCTTAAAGATTTACCATTATCTATTATAATTTTATAAGGGATACTAAAACAACAGATGATGTTATCATTTATAAAGTCGATAAATTTATCAACCTTAGTGGAGATGAGATGAATGGCCTTGACCCACTTGGTGAAGTATTCAATGGTAGTAATGATAAAATGATGACAGAGAGAGGAATGAGGGTTAATATCCTTGATTAGATCTATGCCACACTGGGAGAATGACCAAAATTCTTTGGCGACTTGTAATGCATGACTCAAAATATGAAGGAGGTTAGCATGTTGTTGACACTTGATGCAACATTGAATGTAATCACCATAGTCTTGATAGAGTGTGAGCCAATAATATCCAAGTCAAAGGATACACTTGGAAACTACATGACCATTGAACTGTCCACCACAAATCCCATCATGGACTTCCTTAATAGTGAAGGGAGTTTTAGTACTAGTGAGGCATCTAAGAAGAAGACCATTAAAACCTCGCTTGTAGAGAAGTCCCCCTAGCATAGTGTAATGAGCGACATGTTTTATGAAGGTGTGTCTCTCATTATTAGAGAGATTAGAAGGGGTAATGGAGAAGGAAAGATAATCCATGAGTTTTTTGTACCATAAGTCATGTAAGTTGGATGTTACATTTCTGATAAAGAGGATGTTAGTTGATACATAAGAGGGCAATGTTAAGCAATGCACGGTGACAAATTTTTGAGGAAGAGGATGAAGAGGGTATGTGTGAGACAAGTGAAGCCATTATGTCAACAAACTTATTTGTAGATCAAGGAATAGCTTGTAGGAGATAAGATTAAAATGATCTCAAGAGTGTATCTACATGATGTTTATATCCTTACAAAATCTCATTTTTGCATAGGTAGGAACCATTAACCTGGTTAATCACTAGTTGAGAATCATCAAAAATGGTTATGGATTTGATATCTAGAAATAAAGCCATTTGAAGCCCTAAGATCAAAGGCTCGTATTTGGCCATGTTTTTAGTACATTCAAAATCTAGTTTAAATGACAAAGGAATAGGCTCTCCATCTAGAGGAATAAGAATGACTCCTACACCCCCACCAAATTGATATTTAGATCTGTCAAAGAGCATCATCATTTGATAGGTTATGTCATCAGTGGAAAGCATTGTGATGGATTTGTCAGGGAATTTGAGGTTTGAAGGTTGGTTTTTAGGTAAAGGGGTGGTATCTAACTAGTCAATTATTGTTTTCCCTTAATAGAATTTTGTTGAATAAACTCTAAGTCAAATTCAGCAAGGAACATGAGCCCTGAGCTACATGTTGGTTATGATATGGCTTGGAATGCATGTATTTGAGGGGATCATTATGGGTGACCACATAGGTTTTATGATTTAGGAGATAATGGAAAATCTTCGAGATGTAAAAGACCAATGCAAGGAAAAATGTTTTATTATGGGTATATCGAGTCTCATAATCAATAAGCATGTAACTTATGTAGTAAACCACCTATTCTCAATGTTGGTCATCTCGATGTGCAATCATAGTACCTAAAGAATGGTATGTTATGGAGATGTATAGGTAGAAAGGATAGTTTTCCTTAGGTGGAATAAGAATTGGTGGGGAAAGGAGGTATTGTTTGAGTGTGTCAAAAACTTCCTAGCAATTTGTATTCCAATGGAAGGAAACATATTTTTTAAGGATATGGTGAAAACGTTGGTAATGATCTGACAACTAGGAGATGAATCATCAAATTGACTAAAGTTTACTTTGTAGGCTATGGATTTGTTTAATATTAGTAGGTGGAGGCATCTCTAGGATTGTTCTAACCTTAGTTATTTCTACCTCAATACCATGAAGAGAAATGATAAAACCTAAAAGCTTATCAAAAATAACACCAAAGACACATTTCATTGGGTTTAGTCAAACATTATATTAGAGGAGATGAGTAAATATGGTTTTGAGAATCATCAAGTTGTCTTGGCAAAGTTTAGACTTACTGAGTAAGTCATCCATGTAATCTTTCATGATCTTGTACACTAGATCATAAAAGATGTAAGTCATAACTCATTGATAAGTGGCACCAGCATTCTTTAGACCAAAAGGCATAACATAATAATTGAAAGTCCCCCATGGGGTAATGAAGGTTGATTTATGTTGATCTTTAGGAACAACTAGGATTTGATTATATCTAGAGAACCCATACATAAGTGACAGAATCTCATGGCCAGTTGGTAGATACTTGGTAATGGGAAGTCATCTTTTGGAGAATTAAGGTCTAAGTTAGATAGTCAATGTAATGTGGATTATCCTAGTCACTTTTGTGATAGGAAAAATATTAGAAATCTATTGTGGGTATTCAATGGGTTGGATAAAGTTAATAGAAAGGAGGCATTAGATCTCTTGTTTGAAAAGGAGAGTAATACAAGGATGCATCTTACGAAGCTTATACTTAACAAATTTAACATCTTGATTGGTGATAATGTTATGGGTGATGATAAAGGGGTCAATACCAAGCATGTCATTATAGGACCAAGTGAAGGATTTGATATGTTCATTAATAAATGTGGCATAATTAGCTTTCTAAGAGGAATCCAAAGATTGGCCAATCTTAAGGACATGAGGGTTATCATGAGAGGGTAGATTGATGTTAATGGTTGATTCATTTAACATAGCTTGTGTTTTAGATGGGATTGATCATTGGATATAGGAATCATCTATACCCATATATGTGAGAATTGCATCATCATCTTGATATTGGATAGTGTTAATAGTGGGAGAGTCTTCATCAATTATTTCAGGATGAATGAGAGGAAAGTTTCTTGTTTCCTTACCCTAGCAATAGGTGAGAGACCTAAATGGATGGCATTTATTGAAAAACAAAATTAAGAGGTATATATACCTCTAATTTTATATGTGATGGTGGAGAATAAGGTGGATAAGGAGATATTAACTCTTTAATAATTTGTACATGGGAGGTTTTAGTGAGTTTAGTTGGTTCATCATATTCCACTCCATGCCTCTTTTTGGTATTTTCAATGGTTTGGCTAGTGGGATATTCAAAAGGCATATGGACACCTTGTTCATAATGACCCAAACCAAATCCTTTCTTAGCACACCTATAGAAATAGGTGTGAGCAAATCTAGGGTTGCTTAGGAAAGAGAAGTCATAGGTAAATGGTTGTTGTAAAGAAGATGGATTGTTGATAGTGGGAGCCTGATCAATTCCCCCATATGTGAAATTAGTTTTAAGGTTAGGGGGCCCATAAGGGATGACTATCCCAATTAAGGGATCATAATTTGGGTACATGTGAAGCTTTCCATACTCTTTCAGAGCATAAAATATGTTGAGCATCAATGAATGATATTCTTTGAGTGATAAACATTGAAAAGTCTCCTCCATGGGATCCTTATCAAGAATTTGTGTAATCAGGGGAGTGGAGCTTGTGGAAGATTCAAAAGTATCATGTGAAGAAGATTATTTATTCAATATAATTAGAAAATCATTGGGACTATAAGTCATGTTTCATGTTTTAAACAGAGGTGGGTCAGTGGGTATAACATGCACTTGTCCATCATGCTCAAACTTGACATAATGGTGTAAAGTTGAGGGTACACATGCCATAGCATGTATCTATGGTCATCCATGTAGTATGTTATATTTTAACTCTCCTTCTACAACATAAAATATATCAATAATTATATGGGGACATACATAGATATGTACGACAAGAGTGCCCATTGTAGTAGCTGTGGTATCGTTAAAGGAGTAGACTACCACATTAGTTTGAGACATGCAATTGTCAGGAAGAGATATATGTTTGTATGCATGGGTGGAGATAATGTTAATACTATACCCCCATCAATCATGACTCTCTTGACATGAGTTTTATCAATATATGCAATAATAGAAAGGGTAGAATCCTGATATTCAGGGTATTGAAGTGGAATTTCTGAATTACTTAAAGAAATTAGGGAGATGGAATTAAGGGAGCTAATCAAGGCTACAAGAGGTTGGGGATAATCAGGTTATACCTTAATCCCTTGCAAGGCACTAATTAAATTTTGATGGTGTTGGGATGAGTTTTGGATTAACTCATACAAAGACATTTTCACAGGAGTTTGGTGAAGATGTTTCACCATCAAGCTTTGAATAACGTCTAAAGTTGTTGGTTTAGGGACACCCAAGATATAAATATTAGGATTAGGAGGATGAGTGTCTTTGGTAAAGGGATGAGCTCAAGGAGTAGTGACCTTTTCCTTACCTTTATACTTTTGGTTTTGTGATGGTGTGGCCACATTAACTGTGTTGATCTAAAATGTAGGTAAAGGAGGTGGAAAAGGGGGTAAAAACACATATTTGGGTTTGAATTTAGGTGGAATAGTAGGAGGTATTGTAGATAATAGAGGTGGAATAATGAGATGGTTAATGGGAGTATCATCAAAGAGACTATCGAAATCAAAGTGTTGTTTAATGACTGTTGTGAGGGCTTTATAACTCTCAGTATCATGTCCAAGTGAACAATGATATAGACACACTTATGTATCATTAAACCAAGATGGCTTCATTCCAAGAGGACTATAAGGCTTAATAGGTATAAGATTTATTATGGAATATTTTAATAACTAATGTAGGAAAAATCTTTGAGAGCCTATAAGTGGGCTCATACCTATTGTGCTAATAGGAGTGGACACCTTCTTTTATTTAAGAGTCACGTGAGTAATTTTATGTGGTGACTTATTTGGTGGTGGTAGAGTTACGTGTTTTGCTAACACTTTCTTGGTGTTAGGTATCTTGGTGTTAGATGTGAAAGGCCTACCAGGTGGCAAAGGTATTAATGGAGGTAACTTAACCTTTTGTTTTGCTTGTGTCAGCAATATTCCAACTAAAGTAGAGGAGTGTGGTCCCAAAATGGATGGTAAAGTTGAGGGTTGAAGAGGGGATTGACAAGATTTAGGAAGCTTAAATTTTTTTTGTAATTCAAGCTATAAAACTCCAACTTGTGGTTGAGGAGTTAAATCTAATTTTACCTATGGATGAATTAAATTAGAGATGGGACATATACCTAAGGGCCTGACCTACTTTAATATGGTAGATGCCTATGAGGGTGAGAGTTATAACATAGATGGATGAACTTTAAGTACTTTTGGTGAAGAATCTCTAGCTTTGTCTAAGACCTTGGGGTAAAGGGTAGTGAGAGGGTTGGTGGTAAAGGTTGACATTCATTGTGTTTAATAAGGTGTTTTAAGCCAGTGCCAAAATGTTGCATGATCTAGTTTCATGGAGTCAAGAAATTCTAGACTTTTCACCAACCATGAGAATGGTTTAGATAAAGTTGACGTAGGCCTTATGGTTATGTCTTTAGAAGGCTGAGGTGTTTAGGAAAGAGGGAAATTTTTGTTCTCTTCTAATTCAAGCCAAAGATGAGAAAGAATTGCAATGGGGTCTTCTTCGATAGAGACAGGAGAAGAGACATGGTCTACCATGGGTGGGGGAGAGGTAGGCAAAGAAGTTTCCTCAAGGGAGTAAAGCATAGGTATTATTTCTCCCTTGACATGTGGATGAGGAATAGGTAAAGTATGATCCTCCATAGGTAAATGAATGGGTAAGAGTGGTACAATTGGATTAGGCATAATAGGTCTCTCGTCGAATGTAGGAGTGGATAAAATTGACTCTTCAAGGTGTAAAGGTGGAGTGAATGGGGTACTACTCTCTATTAGCAAATGAGAGATAGGCAAAAAAGGTTATTCAAGAGGGTATACTATAGGAATGATTTTCCCTTCAACATTTGGTTATGGAATAGGTAAGGCATGGTCTTCCATAGGCAAAATAATAGGTAATATTGGTGCAAAAGGAACTGGCAATACTAGCTCCTCTAGTGGCAAAAAAAGTGCTAATGGAGGTTCTTCCTCATGTGGGAGTGGAATGGGTGAAATAGGCCCTTTTACTTGGGGAGGAAGAATGGGAAAAAAAAATGCCATTGACTATGGGGGAGGATTCAATAACATAGGTGCTTCCTCTTGAGGGGAAATTTGAACTAGAGGTAAATGAAAGACCATATTAACCATATGGATATTTTGATCACTTGAGTTATTCATGGTCTAAACAATATTTTGATTGGGTGAATGGTTAGGAAAAAGATGTTTGAACACATCCATACTTTGATTAGGTGGTGCATTAGGATTATCCAAGACAAGATCACCCCTATCACGCATATCTTGAACAATGTTCTTGAATGTCTTACAATTATTAGAATTGTGGCCTTTAACTCGATGGTAGCTACAAAACTCATCTTCCTTGTACCAAGTTGGAATAGGATGGGAGGGGTCAAACTGTATAGGATGTTTGATTTGAGGAAGGTTTATGACACCTTCTTGCAATAATTTCTCCAAAATAGATGTATATGACTCCCTAATGGGAGTGTAATATCTTTGTTCATACCATTGTTGGAATTGCTTGGTCAAATTTTGGGAAGTCAAGAAATTTGATTGGTTTGTGGTTGTGGAAGAAACTAACTTAATGACCATTGCATTTGTAGATCCTTTATCTTTTTAGTTAAAACGAGAATTTTTAGAGGATGAGTCATTTGATTTGGAATTGGGATTCTTACTATGTAACTTGACTTTGCCTTCATCTATAGCATGAATCTTGAGTTTTTGTGCCATTGTAAAAGCCTCATAAAATGAGTGGAAAATTTTGACCTAGAGTGTGGATGAGATGTGCTTAGCACATTCCATTGAAAAGATCTCAATAAGCTCAAGTTGGGGTAAGGATAAGGAGAGTTAATTGATCAAGCCTCTCTAGTGAGCGACAAAATCTGCAGTAGACTTGTCATCAAATTGTCTAATAGAATAAAGGTCCATAATAGAAACCTTTTTAGAGATGTTAATAGAGAAATAGTCTAGGAATATTTGTGTGAGTTAGGTAAACAATAAAAAGGAGTGCTAAGGTATAGAGCTATACCAATCCAAGGCATCACCCGAAAGAGACATATGGAAAGTGTGAAGTAGTAATGCATCATTGTGCCCTATTAAATAAAAAGCATGTATAAATTATCACAAATGTTATTATGGTTCATCTTTAATCTAGAAACAAGTAAATTTATGGAGTTCCCATTGGCTTGAATAAGGGTGAATAGGCAGAAAAGGATGGATGGGTTCATTACATATCTGATCATAAGATAACACATTCTTTGAACTAGAAATGGATGTCTCTAGATTAGAAACCTTGTCTATCAACATCTTAATGAGGTCTAGATGGTGATTAGTCTGGGGGATACCTCCTAAGTTATAAGGAATATGATAGGAAGTAGATGGGAAATATGACATAGCTTATTGAGGTTGTGTTGGGGTAACATGAGGATAATGAGTCATAGGCTGAGGGGTGGAAAGAAAAGGAGCATGTCTTATTGGGTTAGAGATTATGCTTTGATTGGATGTTGTTATTATAGGTTGGGTTATTGGCATGGTTAAACTAGATGAAGTGTGAGTCATAACTTAGGTAATTATAGGTGTGAGAGTAGATGGAATAGGTACCACTAAATATTGAAATAGGGTTAGACTTGACTGAATTGGTCGTGATTGTGAAAGTAAGGAAGTCACACTAGGGTTTAGGTGGGATTGAGAAGTTGGGGGTGCTAAAGTTTGAACATTGTTTATAGTTGGGTTACTTGTCAAAGTGGTGGCTTGAGTAACCATGGGGAAAATAGTGGAGGTAACTAAAACTAAAGTTGTCTCTATTAGAGAGGTTGGCATACCATAGATTGGGTCACCCGAAGAATTATGGGTTTTGCTCATAGCAAGTAATGGTGAGGGATGCCACATTCCGATCAATAAATTTAGCAAAATCTTGATCTCCCTTAGGCACAATGGGAATTTGGTTGGGCATGAGAGTATGCTTTGTATCTAAATTATGTTCCATGATAGAATTAAAACCAAGAGGGGAAGGTATAAGTGGTTGCTAGTTTACATAATTGGCAATAATTTTGGCTTGAACTCATGTCAATAACATGCAATAGGAAGTATAAATAGTCTTATTACTTTGTATTAGTGATAGAATAAGGAAAAATAAAGTTTGCGTATAGGTAAGTGTGTTATTTTAGCTTTTTATTTTGAACAAATGAAAATTACATAGTCATTGATGTTGGTCACTTGATCGATGTCAATAGTAAAATTTTACAGATGTTAATGGGATTAACTGATGTCAATAGATAAAGTCTAACATCAGTATAGTTAACTGATGTTGGTCACTATGATAACTTGGGAGATGGAAAATCTAATGTTTTAGAAACTTAGAAGTTGAAACTAGGTAAAACAGTGGATGTAAGAGGTCTATGTCAGAAGGAAGAACACTCAAAAAAATTGAGATAATAGGCTATACAAACTGAGTATTAGAAATAGTGTTGATTTTATGAATCAATAGGAAAACATACTTACCAACTCCAAAATATAAAAGGCAATATAAAAGTAGAAAAGGAACATACAACCACTAATTATTAACTCCTAGAGATTAATTTTAATCTCATGTTGGATTATGCCTTAATCAGATCGTGAAAAGAGAATTTGGTTATCGAAGGTACTAAAAAGCAATCTAGAGCTAGTTTTAGGTTAGTTTTAGTGCTCAAGGGGAAATCTATATTAGACCAAGTACATAACTTGTTATGGGAGCTTTCTCTCTACACTTCATAGACCTAGATCCAAGCCAAGCTACTTAGCCAAAAGATACCTTTTGCCTAGAGTTTATACTCTACCAGAGAATGGAGTGGGTTCTCCCCTTGGTGGTCAAATCCAAGTAGGATAGCTAGGTAGGGTAAGGTGATCCACTGGGTGATGAAATCCCAATGGGAATTTTATTAGGTGAGTTTAGATGTTTGTTTTTGTGAGTGTGATCTGGTTGTGTAACATAGGTGTACTACCATTCATTTATAATGCTTTTAATTAACTAGGTGAGTTAATATGTAGCAAGCAAACAATGAAATGTAATAAGTTTTAAACCCAAATATGAAATTTTTAGATTCAAATGAAAAAAAAGATGAAATAGGAGCAGAGAATGAAATTCACTATCCTAATGTGCATGCAATAAAAAGTAAAGAAGATATTCTTTTTAACTTAGAGGAAAAAATGATAATTTACTTTTAGAGGCAAAGAGAAAAGAAAGAAAATTTCAGTTTATTACTTTTAAATAGAAAATAAAATATTGTTTTTTTTGTTTTCAAAGAGAAGAGAAGGAGAAAGTGAAATAAATGAAGTTTTAACTATAATGCAACTATATTAATGTTTCAAACAAGAAATGAACCCAAGGAAAACTCCAGGGTCCCATCGGGTGTGCTAGAAATGTTTCACTAAAATTTTTCTATTCCAAGTCTAAAGAAAAATAGAGAAGAATGATAGGGATAAGTGATTATAATGAACTTGTATTGGTTTGTGCATTGTATCTAGACATTTTGAGCACTCCTCTTTGGCTAGGGAGGACTACCTGCAATTAAGAAAGCACTACCACAAAATGTTTGTTAGTAGATAAATGAGTGGGCTACCAAGCTACGTACTTGTTCTAACAAGTGTGAGAGATGACAGTCCACTTTTTAGAGACAAAAGAGTAATAAATAACTAAAATAGAGGTAAATAGAGAGTGAAATGGAAATAATTTTACCATTATTTATAACCTGAGTGTAGCAAAGAGTAATAGAGTGCAAGTGCTATATTTTATTTGTATTTTAGAAGTTGTTTGGGTAGGTTAGGGAATCCATAATCATCGATGTTAGTGGGGAAGTGACTGATATTAGTTATGCTACCAAGGTTGGTGGGTGAAGGTGATTGATGTTGATTAGGCTATTGAGTTTGGTAGGTGAAATAATTACCTAAGAGCTTGCAGAAGACTTTTCTAGGTCTAGGAAATGGTTTTGATCAGGTCTAGGAGGTTGGGGAGAGTTATGAGAGATGATTTAGATAGATCTGTTTAGAGGTTTGGTGTGTCAATTCAAGGGGAAGTAAGTAAGGAATATTTGTAACTCCCTCATGGGGGTTCACTCAAGAATATGTAAAGCAATGAATAGTATATATAAAGTGATAGAAAATTAAATGCTTAAAAGACCTAAAAAATAAGTGATGTACTTAGCTATAATGGTGACTAAATTATAAGTTCTAGATTGATGGCTACTATCAGGTAGTTTGAACTAATGCCCTAAATAGAGAGAACAAGTGGGTGATACTAGTCCTCAAGAGCTTGGTTCTTGATCATGATTGACTTATGTAGGATAACAGTAAGCTAAAATGTCAAAAGTTAAATGTCAAGAGTTTAAATGCAAGTAAGAATGAATTTTCTTGATTTTTGCTAACATGAACATCAGGTTGGAGTTTGGCTTATATCCCTGATGTCAATGATTCCACCGACATTAGCCATGGGTTAACCAACGTTGATGGCCTTATAATAGGTAAAACTACTATTTTTGTCCATTTTTCTATTTTTCCTCATGCCAAATGAGGCACCCATTATAAAGTGGTAAAAATAGGAGGTTAAGAAGGATGTAGTTGATTAGGAATTTAGTTTTGAGGTGAGAATAAGTCTTAGGTAGTTAGGATAAGGGGACTAAGTCTTGAGGTGACTCATCAGGTGAGAATTAGTATTAGGATGAGGTGGACAAGTAAGGTGTCATAAGGGGATTTTAATTAAGTTAAGTATGTTAACTTAATTAAACGTGTGAGGGGTAAAAGCATGGGTTAGGGAGGCTAATTGTTATTATTGAAATGGGGCTCAAGGGGGGTTTTGACATAGGTAGTTACACATGTGTATGACATAATTTTTGTCTATAAACAGTAGAATGATTATCAGGTGACTCTAGATTTTTGTTCATCCATCCTTATACTTTATTATTCCCTAAACTAACATCCATAACATTCCCTATCTTGGAAACTAATAAAGGGTGTACTTTGTTCTCCTCTTTTGCATTCATCCCCATAGGGAAAGAATCATATTCCACTCTATATCTTTCACCCTACTTACCCATTACATCCATTACATCCCTCTACTCTGGTTGCTCTACTTACATAGGTACTGTTAATTATTGCCTCAACATGCATCCACTTAAATAGTGAGGGTTCCCTCTATAGATAGACTGAAGGTCATGTTCTCTAGCCCTACACTTTGGAAAATGAAAGTCTCACCTTATTCACTACTGAGGAGGTAAGAGTTTAGTCTCAAGCTTAGGCTTTGGGTGCCTTTCCTCTTTCTATTAGTTTAACAACACTTCCATTATTTCCATTACATGTTGTATTATTTAGTAGATACACACATTCACCATGTAGATTATTTTAGGTCATGGGGGTCACTGATTATCTCCACCATTGCTCCCATTGTTTTCCATATTCAACCTCTGGTAGTCATTCATAATAGGTATTCATTCTTATCATGATTCTTTAAATAGATAACCTAACCATTTTCCCTTATCAACATGATTATCCATTCCATCGATGGGGAAGGTCATGTGATGTCAGTGATTCCCTTGAACAATCTTCCCACTTGAAATGGTCATGTCTACTTACCTTTTCATGTGGACATGTAGTCCTCAATTTAATTGGTCATCTCAATATATTCATTATGCACTTTTATGATGTCTTTTTGTTACCTATATCATCTAACCCACATCTGATGTCTCTACTTGCTTTGTCATCTTATGGTCCTTATGGGCCTAGTGGTCATTTGCATTAGTGTAACCTTAACCCAGTTGACATAAATTAGCTTGCAACCCTAGGCCGCTACACTAGTCACACCTCCAAAACTACCATTATTGCTAGTGGTGGTAGATCCCAAATGCTTTCCACTATGGAAGATCCCCTATTTTATCCAACTGTATAACCAATATCCTAGACCACATACCTCCCTACTAGGAGGACCCCTTCTAATTTTAACCCAAATTCCTTGGTTCTAAGGAACTAGGACATAGGATGTAGACATGGCCAATATTTATCTAGCCTACCCATGTAGTTGTTAGGTCAGGCAAGGTCCTTCCTCTATCACTCACCAAACTACCAAATTTATAACTCATAGCATCTACTTAGCCATCAAATAAATAATTGTTAGGTTATCACTTTGCTACTACCCTTAAAACTTAGCTCATAGTGGTGATGAACCTTGGTCATAGAGAGTATGTAGATACTGATAGACACCCACCTCTTAAAACTTGGATCATAGCGATAGATGCTAGCATTGTGCTTATACCCTCACATAATTTTAGAAGGTGTAACCTCCTCATGAAGGCACCTCTTCTTTGGCTTAGCTCCATCATAAGACATTTGTGATGCTTAGACTTTTGATACACACTTATTTATCCTAACCTACCCATCTATGTCTTCTCTTCTTAATACATGTGGGATTATTATGGTGACTATTCACCAATATACACCATGACACCTCACCATTACCCAACTATCAACCCCAACCCAACCATGTGGCATATCGCATTGGGGTATCCCATCTAAACTCCACTAAGAACTATATTTATCCTAAAGTTTTGTTGGACATCACATCCATGAAACTATGTAGGTATCATCCTCTTATCTAGTGTATATGTAGTCATCTCAGGCACCCCCTACCTGAACCCTTCCTAACCACTCTCTCCAACCAACTGACCAATCAACCACATCCACCTTGACATTGGTTATTTAGACCCTAACTACTGCATATCTTTGTGACAACCTTGCCTAGACTATTTTGATTGCACCAACCAACCTTACCTTGTTGTATTTTTACATGATCCAACCGTTTGGTTTCTTTTTGGGATCGCTTCCTACCTTGGATACCTACAACCAACCCCAACCCTATCTACATTTCTTAATAGGCATAACCTAATTAGTTATGGCTAATGTTGTAGACCAGTCACCCCTAACATATGTCCCTCTAGACCTAAACTTAAATTAACCAACTTTGGTAACTTTAGTTCATATGTGATCTTAGATACCACACTTAGTCACATTTTGTGTGCATTTTTGCATCTTGAATATCTAACTAACTTTTGGCAACACCTAGTTACTTAAGGTGGGACATCATACCCCACCTGGGACTTACCTCAAAGGTACTTAATGACATCATTAAGCACTAAAGGGCCCCTCCTTGGAAATATGGCACATTTTTCCCCATGGGACCATCACTCAACATGTGCCTTTGTCCTCATAAATGGATAATGATGCTAAAATTCATGGGACACTTAGCCAAAAGATGAAAGTGAGTGGTGGAAGATATTTTGGACCCATATGAGCCAATGTGCATGATTTCCACTCCATTTTAGGCTCTTTAGCAAGTTGGGAGACAAATGAACTAAGTGGTAAACATATTGGCTAAGTGGGAATATCACCCCCTTGTCCTTCATGACTATTCATGTACCCACATGGAGAATGGTGCCAAAATTCATGGAAAACTTATCTAAAAAACAAAATAGCTTGGTGAAAATTCTATAGGCCTCTTTTGAGCCCATGTGCATGATTCCCACTCCAAATTAGACTCATATGCAAGGTGGGAGACAAACCAACAAGGTGGGAATCCACCAACCTTATCACCTTTGTCATTTATGAGCCCACTTGAAAAATGGCACCATACTTCTACTATTCCCTCTTTTGGCGTGATTCTTCACAATAAATGCCATAAATATGACTCTCCCCCTTCACCCATGGTTAAGTTGGTTAATATTTGGTATAAGAATTATTTTTTTTAGGTTTCAATTTGAAGGAGGGCATCATGTTGGAGGAAAATATCTCAAGCAACAAAACTCTACCAAAATCTTCAACAAGTCCTCTTCAACAAGCCATCATCAAGCCATCTCAAACAAGCATCAAGGTATATTGTTTATTTTAGTCATTTCAATTATTTAGTTTTCTCAGCCTCCATACCCTTCACCTCTTAACCTCTTCCTTTTTATCCCTTTTATCCCTTTGTCATCCTTACCTCTTTTCCCCTTTTTACCCCATTTTCCTCTTTGTTCCATTTACCCCCTTTTTTCCCCCATTTTCCTCTTTGTTCCATTTATTCCCTTTTTACGCCTTTGTTATCCTTACCTCTTTTCCCTAGTTACCAATTCATCTCCTTGTTTATTTAAAACCTTAACCATCTACCAAACCCAACCAAACCATATTCTCTTAAATACTTATCGCTTTGCTAAACCAAAACCACAACCTTAAGATAATTAATTTTCAGCATTAGTATTAATCACACTAGTGGATTTGTTTTAATTATCTTAGTAAAACATGTAATTTTTTAAATCAAAGTTAGTAATTATATATTTTAGTTTTAGTTATTTTTTATTTTATGCAAGTTCATTTCATTTTTATTCATCAACTTAAATGTTTAAAGTAGGTGGATTGACAGCCTCCTAAGAAGCTTTTGCTTCTAGGATCTAGCTCATGCTATGCCATCCACCCATATACTTGTCTAATAAATAATTCATCTTAGTGATTTATTGTTTGTATTTCATCCTCCCAAGACAAAGAGTATCTCTCCAAAATCACTTGGATTCTACATGTGCACATAGTAACAGGTTTTTCTACACACCCTTCTTCACTAGTTTCTTTTCAAAAAGCAAAACATTTTAGATAGAAACAATAAATCTCTTAATTTAGCCTTAATTTTTCATTTATATTTATTATAATTAGATTTTTTTATCCTTTACTTATTATTTAATAATTATATATGTGTCATAAAACAAGTTGTGACCTTAAAGTCAAAAAATAAAGCATGACATTTTTAAAATAAAATAGTAGAAATTAAAATAATCAAATGCAATGTTTTATCAAAATAAGTAACTCATGAAAATGATGAAATTAAATTTTTTAATTTCTTAATATAATACCTAACCCATGGAATTTGTGGATAAAATAACTTTCCAATGCAAATGAAAACATTAAAAATAGACATCTAGGGTTAAAAAAATGAGCAAATAACTAATTTCATGTAATTTTAGTGTTAACCAAGATTTTATTGAGTGTTTTAAAAGGACACATATAATTTATTAATATTTATACCCTACCTAACACATAGTATTGGGTCATTATTCTAATAAGCTATCATATTTAAAAAACTACTTTGCATTTAGATAAGGTAGTGAAGGCCACATAGCCTAGTTGGGTTTTAAAACCTAACAGTCACAAGGTGGGGGAGGGGGAAACCATCCCTCTAATATGCATTAGGGCCTTCAGTTTATACTAACATAATAGGGAGGGGATGTGAACCCCCCCGCAAAAAAACTAATAACAGTTTTCACCCTAAATAATAAAGGGGCATTGGTTGAACAACTCCCCAAAACCTAATAGAGCCTGCAATCATGATTACAATAGATGGGGGTCAACTAGCCCCTAAAACTATTCATATTTTTAAATAATATAATATTAAAAATTCATAACACTGTATCTATATAACTTCCCATGGTTCAACCCATGATATTATCTCATATTACTTAGACACCATGCTACATACCTAATCAAAAATATTTACTCAATTAATGAAGGAAAAAGAAAACCTCCAATTTATATTTCCTTGTTAAGTGTTATATATGAAAATTTATCACATGGAATTGGTTCCCATAATGGGAAGGATTTTGAGTCCCAATTTTTCACATAAATAAATGTATGTTAAAATAATGACTCAACATGAGAAAACCAACTAAAGTGCAATAAGTGATGTCAAACTCCATTATAAAAAAAACATACCATGATGTCAATGAAATTAGGGCTTGATATGAAAACAAAAATAAATGATGAATCTTATTGAAAATAATCCTAAGTATTTGTGAACAAAATAAAAATCTACAAACTCAATAATATTTGGTTGAGATAACACATGGTATATGAATAAATACATGAATGATAATATTGTAATAGCCCTAAGAAAAATAAAATATGCACATTGACCATAGTGTGTGAAAAATCATTCATTCCTTTCATTGGATTTTTAAATAATAGTTACTACAACCAATATCAACAACCTAGTGTTTTATTTCCACATTTAAATGATTTCTGAGACATTACTATGCTACTATTTGGGCATCCATTACCCCCCACCCCTGCCCCCACCCAGCCCAAAAGAAAAAGAAAAAAAAGCTTTATCCCACTTAAGGCCTTGATCTACTATGATTGAGGTGTCCATAGCCAAAGTAGAGGCTACCTGAATCACCAGAACATTGAGTTTTTTTAATAATGGATTTTATTTTTCTTTTCTTTTTTTTTTCTTCTTTTTTTTAAGCATATCAATTCTAGGTTTGATACCAACATGGAAATATGAGAGATAGGATTTTATATTTTTCACTTGAGATATTGACTGTAAGAGTTTTATCCGAAAAACCTAAAAATCATTAAAGTGTGTGTTCATGTTAAATTTTGAGGGAATATCTTAAAAATTCAAATAATTTACCGAAACTAACCAAAACATGAATAAATTTAGAACACATTAAAAAGTCCCAAACCTTTAAAACCAAAATTTTAAACATAATAAGATATCACAAAATACCTAAAATACTTAAATAAAAAAATATTATTGATGTTGCTTACCAAAAACCCCTTTTTATTTTTATGGTCATAAGATACCATAGGATTCAAAATGAGATCAGATCAAAAGAGATGTAAAGAGTGAGGGTAGACCAACCACAAAAATGACACAAAATAAACTATACTAACAAAAATAGAAAGAAACAAAGTAAAAATATGTATAAAGGCTCACAAGGCCAACTCATGCCTAGAAATAATGGTTGAATAACTTCCCATTTAAGGGAAATAAGACATCCTTACTAGTTAGATTTTTTAACCTAAATGCATTAATATGAAAAACTTCAAATGTTTTGAAGGGGCCTAACCAAAGGGAACCAAACATATCATTTTGGCTCTTTTTCTAATGAGCTTTATCCCATAAGATTACTAAATAAGAAATTATAAACACCTTTACTTTAGCTATCTTATCAAACCATCATTTGATGACTCCTTGGTGTTTACTAAAGTTTAGTAAGGTTGCATCCCGTTATTCTTCATGTTGTATCAGGTTAAGTGTCCTAGATTTAATTTTGTCCTTTGTTTCATGGTAATATTTAATTAAAATTAAAGGTAATGAGTTTAAAATGTATGGGACAAATAGGATCTTAACTATGCATGAAATGGTATGGGGATATGCCAAGGGAAGAATTAATCCTATATATATCAGATGAAAGTGCATATTTCAACATATTATTTTAATCTCAAGGATTCTTATCTAATATATTCTTAATCACATGACCTAAATTCTTATTTTTAGATTTAACAACACCATTAACTAATGAATAATAATTAGAAGATAACTTGAGGATTACCTTTTTTGTCATAAACCCATTCACTAAACTGTAAGAAATAAAATTTAGGGTCATTATCACATACTAGAGTAAATGGCATTCTAAAATTGGTGATGATGAAATCTTCAAGAAATATGATCACAAGTTTGGTTGTGTAATTCTTAAACATTTTTGCTTCAATCTAATGATAATAACATTTTGTTACTATTAAAATGAAATTATCTCCAGTTAATGAATTAGCATTGATATATATATAACAAAATCCATTCCCTAATTTTCCAATGATCGAACTTCAATAATAGGCTACACTAACATAGCAGGTTTATGCTCTCTATAAGTTGTGACTTGACAAGTATGGAAACTTTTCATATGAAAATAATCATCCTTAAAAAATTGGGCTAGTAATATCCTTCTTAGAGTATCTTGTCAATTTTATCACAAGGCAAACCATGTCAAAATCCATATTTTTATGAAAATCCTTGATTAATTCAACTGCTTCAACTTTGTTCAAACATCTCAAGTAAATATGTTCATGATTTTTTGTATCCATTGTTATTAATTTTATCATGAAATTATTTATCTTCAAGCACAAGGATATTATTTGATTAAATTTCAATTATCTTAGGCACTCTTTTTTTGGTAGATAAATAACTATATCATCATAACACTCATCATTTGTGGTATACTATACTATGTACTATTGGCATAAAATCCAATAATCAACTTAAAAAATAATTTTACTTAATACTTGCCCTTTTAAAATATTCATTAGATTTATTTATAATTTTTTTTTTACAATGATCATTAACTTACCTATGCATTCACCTACATCATTTATCATCAAAATTTTCTTTAAGACAATGTGAGGTACAATGGCAAACACTTTCTTTCATAAAATATAATGCCTAGAATTTTTAATTACTTTAATCAAATAAAAACCTTAATTATAAGAGGTAAAATACATGAGATCAATAATTTGGATGGGAGAACTTAAAAATCATACTGGTCTCTCATATCTAATATCCTTTCTCTAAGTTAAAATAAACATGCTAAATTATTCAAAGCTAAAGCAATAAATATATAAAGTCTATATATAATCTAGACTTATTAGTAGTGGAGTGTTCATGACTAGCTACTTTATTTACATAAAAGTAACATGTTATTTAGTAGTCCACTACATCTTAACATATTTATTTAGCAGATTATTTAGTTGTCTAACTATTCCAACAAACCATGAAATAAAATTCTCACAAAAATTATCTTACTAAGGAATGACCTCGATTCCATTTTAGTCGAATCAATCAATATGACTATTTCATAAATAACATGGAACACCAGCTTGTCTTTACTAACCCAAAATGTACACTTCTTTGGATTCATGTAGTTGTATTATTCTCTACATATTCACAATACCATTCTCAGATATTTCACATGATTTATCAACTCTTGAAAAATACATCTAGATAATACATATAAATAATAATACATTTGTTAAAAATATCCTTGAATACAATGTCCATATAATGATAAATGGTATCACCCAAATTGATTATATTGAATGTCATATATTTATATATGAATATTACAATTTTTTTGTGAAGGATATCTTGATTTAATATTTGTGATTCATCAACACTTGATTATAACTAGAAAACCCATCTAAGAATGGCATCATTTTTTAACCATTCACTATCTATAATACCTCATCTAGTGATGGTAATGGGTAATTATCCTTCTCTAAATCTTGGTTCAAATTCATAAATTCCACACACAAGTGTATGTATCCACCATTTTTTATAGCATAATAATGTTATCCACCCATGTGGAGTGTCAAATAAGAAAGATAATATTGGCTAATTACAAATTATATACTTCCTCAGAAATTCATGGTTCTAGAAAACGTTTTATATGGTTTTGTATATGATAAGAAGGATTAAACTCAATGATATGACATCTCTATAATTGTTTAGGGACTATGTAATCCTTTTCTATTTTAATGCAAGTTGTACCTAAGATAAAATTATTTAGATCATCTACATTCCAAAGGTTATAAGGCTCAAGCTACATACCTTTGGAAGTGTGATCAATATAAATTTAAGAGGGGAGTTAGTATTTTGTTTGTATGATGAAAACCAAATAAAAATACACTAATAAAGATAACACCCCAATCCTAGACACTTGAGGAGCAAGAGAACAATACAAGTAATTAAAAATAAAACATAAAACAAATAATATATACCTTCCTTGAGAGAAATATTTGTGTGTTATCCATTGAGGAATGTGCTTGATCATGTGCTCAAAGAGTCTTTGATGATGGTTCTTCTTGCATCATCTCTTGTTGTCACCTTAGTAATGTTAGGCTTGGATTTGGCTTTGGCTTGACTTTAATGCTTCTCTCTCTTAATAAATTAACATTAGAACATTATACAAAGAGGCTCCTTAAAGGTATGTTTGCATAATAGCATTACACCAAAAGAGCTTATCTAATAATGGGTGAATCTTTGTATTTATATCCTTTCAAACTAACTCTAACCCAAGTGTAGTTAGGTTAGAGTTAACTATGGTTAAGTTTAGTTTAACCCTAGTTGAATTAAGTAAGGGACAATCAATTAATATTTTGGATATAGGTCCCATTTATTAATCATGGCTCTCCATTTTTGAATTTAGAGTTTTAAGGGAGATATTTTTAATTCCTTGACATTAAATATGATGACATCATCATGACCTCAATTTTATTAAAATTTCCTTTTAAAAAAATCATATTAACTATTTACACATGGAAATTTCACTTAAGCATTTGATTTTATTTGCTTAGTTAATCCATTCTACTTAGAATTTTTGCACTTTAATAGTTGTTTTAGTGCCTTGCTTAATGGGTCCAAAGGCCAAACTATCAATTTGCTAGGTTACAAGTTGACTGAAGATGAATCTATGAGAGGTTATTATTGTGTATAAGATAATACCCCAAATAGGGATGCCTCAACATGATTATGAGAACTAATGTCTGATGTGTGGAGGAATTTGGGATATTCAATGATTACTAGGCTTAATTTGCGATCTTTGGTAGAAATCAATTTGAAGTTTGGTTGGAACATAGTTTTTTTTGCCAAAATTGGGTGTCTATAGTTCTCTCATGTTTGTGAAGATGTTTCAAGATACAATCACAATAATGTCTTCTCAAATAACCAAAAATTAATTAATGACTTGTATAATGGCCTATAAGGTGATGTATGAGCCCTGGATGACCCCTTGAGGGAGTGGATGGCAAATAAAGTTGGTGAATGTTCCCAAGAAAATAAGGAAATGAACAATTTATAGTTAATGGGGGTGTAAATTCTAATTCAGCCTAAGGTAGTTATAATTAGTAGCATAGTGAGCTACCCTAGTAGGGTAGATGAAAAAAATTATTTAGTCAAAGGTACTTATAATCATCATCATAACAAGGTGCCCCTAAAGGGCAATGGTGAAAATATTAATTAACCAAAGGTAGTTATAATCATTAGGATAATAAAAACTTCCCAGTAAGGTAGATAGATTAAAAAACAATGATTTTCCCAAAGATAATTATAATCATTGGCACAATGGTATTCCCCAATAAGTAAAATTGAGAAATGGGGATTGTGTACTAAATCCATACTCACGTAGTAAGATAAATCCAACATAGAGGATAAACATGAATTTGGGTTGTTTGCTAGTATGAAAATGTGCATCCTAGCTAGCAAGGATTACTATTCATTTATGATCTAATTATTATGCATTTAGGTAGGATTTTTCTATGTTAGGAATTTTTTAGGTGTGAACAAGGCAAATGATTACTTTCCCCATTATATGATATATCCTTTTACATAATTTTGATGTATCTTGGGAAATTATATATCATAGTTATAAAAAATTATAATAATAATGTCTATCTAAAGCATGGGAAACTTAGTTTCAATGCAATTACAAATCACTTAATCATAAGGTATGAATATTCAAATTCCAATTGAATATACTATAATAAACTAAGTGTAATAACATACACTAATTCAAAACTCAAGTACAAGATATGCATAATCAAGATGCAAGTGTAAATGAAGTATAATAATCCTAAGGCAACTAAGAAATAAAAAGGAAAACATGGGAAAGAAAAACAAAACAAAATAAATAAATAAACACAAACAATGAAATGGTAATATAAATAAAGAAAGAAATAACAAAAAGTAATAAACATAAACAAACAACAAAACACTAATAAAAATAAACATACTAAAAACAAAACACCAATAAATAAAAATAAACAAACAATAATAAAAATAAACAAACATTGCTACAAATAAATAAAAAAAGTGTAGGAAATAAACATTCCAAATCAAAGAAAAGTGCAATATATAAATTAGTTTAAACAAATAAAGGTAATATACAAACAATGGTTAATTAAAATGTTAGTATAAACATAATAGAGATTGTTCATGAATGTGTCATATAGGTGTTACTCTTGGTGATAGGGTGAATCCTAAGCTAGATATCAATGTCATAAGTATAACAACACAAGAACACAAGACTAACAATGTTATGCCTATGATATATGAAATAATGACACACAAAAATTAAATGGAGGGAGTATAATAAAAGTAATGGGTAGTCGAGCTAACTCTAGATGCACTAGGCAAGAGGACACTGCCTAAATAGTCCCATGGGCATAATATCCAACATGAAGTTTAGGGAAAATGTAATTCTTGTAGGATATAATATAGAATAAAATTGATGATAAGGAAACATGATTATCATCTAGATGAATATGGGATTGGTCACACAAAATGGAGAGTGTGTATAAATAAAAAGGGATGACATTCAAAACCATGAAATAATCAACACAAAAAAATCATGCGAGTGTGAGAGTATGGTTTAAGCTAAAACCACACTAAATGTTAAGAGAAAACCATCCATAAATGAACCTAATTATTAATTCATAGTGTCTACTACATCTAAGGTTTAGAATGAGAATGAGCTCACAAAATGGAGAGAGAATAAATAACTCACAAAATAGTGAAAGTGTTGAAAATAGTTTCTTCAAAAATGGTGAGAGCATTAGAATTGGTTGATAAAAAATGCTAAGAGTGTAAATAACTCATAAAATGATGAGAGTATAAAAATAAGGCCAAGTGGTCATTAGTGTATCAAATTACAATTCACAATTCTAAAAATATAAACTAAAAAAATAACGAGAGCATATAGTTAAGGCCAACAAGGATGAATAAATTGAATGACAAGTGGTTGTGAAATAGCTATGAGTCCCATAATTCTTAAGGAAAAGAAAAAGTCAAAAAATAAGGGAAGGTGTCACTGAGCTAACCCAATATACCCCATGTATCCAAGTGTTACTTACATATTCTTATGAACCTCAATCAGATGTAGTTATCCCAAAAATGGGAGGAAAAAGGCCAAGGTGTCTTAGAGATGAAGTTGAAAGTATAAGATAAGCCAAATTTCATGAATTTTTTATTTTTAGAATTTTATAGATCTTTATAAATGTTTAGGTTTTTTCAAATGATTCAAATATTTTTGTAATTTTAGAGATATCTCAACTCGATGGAGAATTATGAGACACATAATGGGTAAACTCACAAAATGAAGATATTATTCAATTTTAAAATTCTCATAAAATAATGAGAGCATTATAACTTAGAAAATGCTTAAAAAATGGTGAGAGTGTGATAAATAGGTGACTGAGCTTACCTCAATGTAAATCAAGTGTTGCCTACATAGTATTGAATGATACCTTAATTCACTATAGTTCCTCTTTATAGTGGAATAATTGAACTAGGTAGCAACATGTTCATGAATATGCTAATGGAAAAGTATAAGACAATGATATTGTAATGTGGATAAAAATGGGGTTGTTCCTAATTGGACCAAATGTAGTTATAACAAGGAAACAATGTCATAGGTTAGTGATACCAATTTTATCAAATGTGATTATAATCAGTAGCATTGAAAATGAGATAAAACATGATAACAATGAATAATTTCAATTGCCAAACAACTATCATAATTTCCCAAGATACTACCTTATTTCAAATAATTTGTGTTTAAAAAATCACCACGTTGAATCAACTATTGAAAATTCATCTAAATACAAACTTTTAAGTTGCTTGAAGAACCAATGGATCAAAACCAAGGTCAAAATGGGTGGGGTAAGGGAAGGTGAAACAACATTTGCCAATAGGGAAGGTATGGAAAGATGATATACAATATGATATAAGGAAGGTGATATTACGGTATGATATAAATGATCCACATATACAATACCGTAGGTATCTCATGAAAAATAATGCTTGAGATGTATTATGTCCATGGGATCATCAAGTTTATCTCTGTCTGGTGCAACTAACCTATAATCTCTAGATCCATATTTAACAATAATGACATAAGGTCCTATCCAATTAGGCTTGAACTTGACTTTCTTATTTTTCTTAATCCTGGTGTTATTTTGGTTTTATTTGAGGACAAGATCACCAATCTTAAACTCTTTGTGCTTGAAATGATGGTTATACTAACCACTTAGTCCATTTTGATATGCTTTAACTCTATTTATAATGGCCATGTATTTTTCATCTAGTAACTCCATCTCATGTAGATGAGCTACCCTATAATCCTCATAATCAAGGATATACTTTAATGAGATATACAAATAGTGAAATTTTACCTTTATGGTAAGAATTTCCTTAGTTCCATATATAAGGGAATGTGTTTTGGATAATGTTGGAGTATGGTAATTAGTATGGTAAGCCCAGATGTCTTAGAAGATATGCAAGTGCCAATCATAGCTAACATCATTGCCAATCTTCCTAAGAATATTGATAATGGTCTTATTTGATGCCTCTACTTGTCCATTACCTTGTGGGTAATATGTAGTGTAAAAATATTGGGTGTTGTTAAAGTCAACACAGAGCAGCTTGGCATCCTTGTTCTTAAACAATCCATCATTATCAGACATAATGTTGAATGGGATACCATAGTCATATATGACATGTTTGAAGATGAATTTGGAAATTTATGTTCCAATGATATAAGTGAGGGGTATAAATTCAGCCCACTTAGTGAAATACTTTGTGGTAGTAAGGGTATGGTTATGGAAATATGAGGAGGTGGGGTTAATCTTCCTGATGAGATTGAGTCCCCCTATTGAAAATGACCATGGTGTAGTCATTGGTTTGAGTGTTCTAAATGGGGCATGGATAAAATTTACATGCCTCTGACATTTGTTACATCTTTTTACATAAGAAGTTGCATATGATTCCATGGTTATCCAATAATAACCAATACTTAAGATATTTTTGTCAAAGACAACCCTACTATTATGGGATCCACAAAATCCATCATGAACTTCCCTCAACACTAATGTGACTTATACCAATTTCAAATAATGAATCATACTTCCATCAGAGATTTTAAGGTAAAGGGTTGGGCCAAGTAGGGTATATCAAGTGGTTTGGTGTGTAAAAGGTTTTTTTTCCTTACATGAAAGGCTTGGTCGAATGATTTGGTTGTAAAGGTAGCTGTATAAGTCTAATACCAAATAGAATTGGGACCAACAATATCATAGATCATTTTAACTATCAAAGGTTCATGAGCTAGTGATATAATATGTTTGATGAGGAATTGATAGTATTTTTCCTTATATGCACTAAAGATCATAATTTTTTCCATGGCATTTTTTGTCTTGTTATTGGCTTGAGGTATGTGTTTAAACTAAATTTGGACAATTTTATTCTTGAGAATGTCCACCATGGTCTTGTATGGTAAAGGGTTGGGCCAAGTAGGGTATTTCAAGCAGTTTGGTGTGTGAAAGGTTTTTTTTCCTTACATGAAAGGCTTGGTCGAATGATTTGGTTGTGAAGGTAGCTATATAAGTCTAATACCAAATAGAATTGGGACCAACAATATCATAGATCATTTTAACTATAAAAGGTTCATGAGCTAGCGATAGAATATGTTTGATGAGGGATTGATAGTATTTTTCCTTATATGCACTAAAGATCATAATTTTTTCCATGGCATTTTTTGTCTTGTTATTGGCTTGAGGTATGTGTTTAAACTAAATTTGGACAATTTTATTCTTGAGAATGTCCACCATGGTCTTGTATGGTAAAATCTTATCATCTCTAGTCTAGAACTAGTCTATAACATTATTAATGATTAGATATGAATCAACATGAACTAAAAGATGATAAATTTTACATTATACTCATTGAAAAATACATACAATGAGTGATCCATATTTAACCATGTTATTGGTATAAATAAATCTAATATGAAATGATTTGAGAATAAGATGCCATTATGGCATAATAAATAAAAATCTGATGCCTGATCCATGATATGTGAATGACCCATCAAAATATAGATTTTAGTGTTTCTCATCATGAGGTGTCTCTATGATGGTCATGATGGACTCATCTAGGAATGCAAAAGTTAGTGGTTGAGTATCTGAAAGGGGAACTTTAGCAAGCTGATTTTCAAGTACTTGTCCCTTAATGACATTTTGATTGACGTACTTAATGTTTAATTCACTCAAAATCATGATCAACTTGTCCATGTGATCCTATAATTGTTTTTTGATAGTATATAATTGAAGCGATATATTTTTGCAATGACTATGGTCTTGTTTTTAAGCATATAATTACATAGTTTTTGGGT
This sequence comes from Torreya grandis, assembly GCA_037957365.1. Taxonomy (NCBI): domain Eukaryota; kingdom Viridiplantae; phylum Streptophyta; class Pinopsida; order Cupressales; family Taxaceae; genus Torreya; species Torreya grandis. The sequence goes on from JARHVA010006351.1 coordinate 84,224, forward strand.
TACAAAGACCATAACTAAACAAGATTTTTTAACTAGTGTATAGTTATGTTCATACACTACTAGTATACAACATAGATAGTAAATGATGGGCTATTTCCAATTTTCATCATGCTAGGATAATAATTACCCCAAGTCCTTGTCAGTGGTAGATAGGTATAGTTGAAATGGTCTCCATGGAATCGATGGGAATAAAATAGGTGGATTGGTTGGGTATTCCTTTAGGTTCTCAAATAAATTCTAACATTATACATCTTAATGAAATGTAATAAATTTATTCAATAAATGAGTAAAAATATGGCATATATCATCCAACTACAAAATGAAGCATTTGATAGACTAGATTTTTTCCTATAAACTATAGAGTTGCCTCAAAGTGGAAGGTGGTGGCATCTTGGTAATGGATTGAACCTTGGCATGATCAAATTTAATGCCTTGGTGAGAGATAATAGAGCCTAATAATTTCCCTAAAGTAACACCAAAGATGTACTTCTTGGGATTAAGTCAAACCTTTTACTTATAAAGCCTTTCAAATATCATTCATAGTATAGCTAGATGATCTTCATGGGTCTTAGATTTAACCAATATGTCATCGACATAATATTTGATAATATCATTCATCATGCCATGAAATATAATGGTCATATCCCTTTGGTATGTTTCCCCAACATTATTTAGGCCAAACAACATGACCTAATAGTAAAATGTTCTCGAAAGAGTGGTGAACGTTGTTTTGTGTTGCTCCTATGGCATGATCTTGATTTGATTATATCCTAAAAAACCATCAATGAGGGAAATCATTTCATACCTAAATATAAAGTCAAATATCATGTTGATATTAGATATAGGAAATCCATCCTTCAGGTAGGCCTTGTTGATATCTTTGAAATCAGTACATATTTTGATCCCTTATGGATTTTTACTAACAAGCATAATGTTTGAGATACAATTTGAATATTCAATCAATCTGATGCATATTGCCTCCAAGAGCTTCTACAACTCTACTATAATTTAATACAACAATAAGAGGATGCATATTATGTAGTTTCTACTTCACATGGTTGACATCAGGATGTACAATGAGATGGTATACGACCAAGGTAACATCCAAACATGACATGTATAAATAGGCCCATGAAAATATGTCAAAAAACTCCCTCAAAATGGATATAAAATATTCATGTTCATAATTAATGAGGGACAGTCCTAGTTTGATCCACTTTGGGTATTTTAGTATCCCAATGTTGATCTCCATAATATATTATATTAGGAGACTTGAGCCATCATTAAGAATATTTAGTAGGGATGTAAATCTACTAGAAATGTCAAAGTCTTCTAGTCATAGTGGTTTTTCAAGTTCTCCAAAATGGGATGAATCTAAATTTCCCAATGTTAGTAATGGCCATGCAATAAACATTGTAGGAAATTATTGGATAATTTGATTAAATGCATGTTATTCCTCTTTACTAATATTATACCTAAAACCAAGTTTGTTGTTGGTGTTCTCCTTAGTTTTATTTGAGGAAGGTGAACATCCCCATCTAGTGGCACTTGATACAAGTTTTCACCAAGAGACTGACCTTTTCCTTTACTTTTACCCTTGTCTAAAAGTGTCTAAAAGAGGTTTTCAATTTGGGATCTTAATTTTTTATTATTATTTTTTGATTAAGGGTGTTCACCCACTCTCTAAAATAGGCTACATGATCTAATTTGATAGATAATGATTGTATGTGGTCTCCCAATAGAACATTGTCTCTTAGGCCCCAAAAATCACAAAATGAATCATCCTTATCAAAATCATCTAAAGGTATTATGTATTCTTGTTGGTCCCAATCTACAAGTTGATGATGATAAAGGGTAAGTGGGGAATGTAAAACTACTTGCATGATGTTACAAATAGTATATGGGTTGAATATGTTTGTACTTACAAGGTCTTCATATATGTTATGTTCAGTATTTTCTTCATTGTTATCATCATCATTACTAGTCATTGGAGTAGGAAGATGAATAGAATATATAGGGTCACCCCTAGGTGGTTTAAATATAACACCAGGAGTTCCTTTGTATCTGGTGATAGAAATGGGTTCAATAGTACCTTGATAATTTTCCCCCATGCCTCTACCTTCATAGTATTGGTTATCCATTATCTTATTAGGGATGGGATACTTTACAATTTGGTATCAATTAACCAATTTATCATTGTATAACTAGGAATCTTCATTGGTAAGTGGGTCATTTTCTTGACTAGTAGATGATGTGAAAATAATAGGTGTTGGGCTATGAAACTTTACTTTTTCCTTTTATCACCATTACAAAAAAAATGGATTAAATTTAGGTCTTCCATATGTCTTGGATTCTGTGGATGCTTGGCAATATGAAATGTATTATGGATAAAATACAATCTTGAAGGAATATTTCAGATAATCTAGACTTATGCCCCTAAATTGGATGGGAGATAAGCTTTGAAAGTGAATATTTTTTGGGTTATACACATGTTACATACAATGAACATGGTAATAATTTGCATCTATTACCCATTTATTATATTTGAGAGAATTTAAAATTATAAAATTTTGAATAATGTAGGTGTATTATTGATATTTTTTTTTCAGTTGGACTATAGATAAGTCCAAATTATCTGAAATAGTCCCTCTTGGGCCATTGTATAAAATTGTAAAGTGATTAAAAATTTAAACAAGAGGCATATGTGAGGTTGAAGCAAGGAGATTAGGATCTATGCAATTGGCCTCTAGAAATTCAACAAGTATATATTTGTCTTTGTCCTTATTAGGCACTAGGTCTAGACCAAAATGGTGATTGTAGCTTTCATATTTAGCTTCAAAAAGTTTATAGTGTTTATATGGATTTAAATCTCCATAGATAGTTACCTCCATCCTAGAGTGATGAAACATGATACACTGTTGTAATGTTGAAGGAACTGCATGCATTTCATGTATCTATGATCTACCCAAAAGCAAATTGTATGACAAATATAGGTTTATCAGATGGAAAAGTGTATTATGGGTCAAAGGCCTGATGATCACTAGAAAATTAATAGTTCCTTAAAATTCCCAATCTTCATTATTATAGGCCTTGATAGTAATATTCTCTAACTAAAGGTCAATTGTTATATATCCTAGATGTTTGATTATCTTTAGAGACATAATATTCAATCTCGATTCATTATATATGAGGATATGTTTAACACTGTGTTATGTTATAGTGAATTCAATGTCTAATGTGTTATTGTGGAGAGGGACAAGGGATGACACATCACTTTGGTTGAAGGTCAACTATTGGTCTAAGGCTAGGTGTCCAACCAAATCTTGAAATTTGTTTTGTGTATTGTCATTTGGCACATGTGATTATCCTAGGAGTTCTTTAAGGATATTATTATAGATGATAGATGTACACAAAAAATACATAATAAAAATTTATGTAGATATCTTTCTGAGTTGTTCCATAATATCATAAATCTTTTCCTTAATAGTGGTAATTGTCTTACTCTTAACTAAAGTAGTGGTTTGGATTAGCACATTGGTAACGGGTTGTAAGCCTAGGATGGTGATTTTAGACCACATAGTTATGATTGCACAATTCAAATTATGTATAAGACTATCATAAGAAGGAAATTATAGATATGGGATAGAGAGGATAAATATTGATTTCTACTACTCTTAGCTATGGTCATAGGGGAATGAATAATTACCAGTATAAGGTCTGAATATGGGCATCCTTGGTTATTGTTGTACTTGGTTATGGTCAAAAGTTAAAGAAGGATCATCAACATTGTTAGGTTGATTACATTATTAGATAACAACCATGGTATGTTGTAATTTGGTCTAGAATTGATGGTAATGGTAAAAACATGACCTCTCATAATATGACCTACAAATTTATTGTAGTCATGTGCAATTGCATGATAGGTTTATTTGTTATTAGAGTCATTATGTACTTCATTTCATCCATTCTTTGGCTTACATTTTTTTTGCTACTGCTATTATTATTTTTATGGTTGTTTTTGTGGATGTGGTCTTTGTTTTTTTTATTGGTATCATTATGTTATGGAAAGGGATTTTGGTATATACCTAGGTTTTTATTGGAAGTAGATGTTTTGAATCTAGTTGGATCTCTCTATTTTCCAATAAATTCTCATTAAGGTGCTTGAATTGCACACAAAAACATATAGACTACACATAAACATGATGATATTCACATAAATCATGATCTTTATACCAATCTAAATAAGTTATTCCCTCAGGAAAGTATTTTGGAATTTTCCAACTAAACATACTGCCTATGAATAATTTATGAAATATTACTTCAATAGGCTCATGTAGGTTATTGAAAAATTGAGGAGTAGGTCTTCTTATTGGAGGCGGGATTTTAAAATCAGGTGGCTATAGTATTCCAGGAGCTAGCCTAGGTTGAGGCATAAAATATGCTTGATGGACAGGCTATAGTTGTGGAATAAGCTACATTTGTGGCATAGGCTAAGTAGATGGCATTTGCACCATTTGAACATGATACAACTTAGTGACTCCATTACTAAAAAAATCTTGTTGCAATTGTATATCTTAAGTTTTTCATAATTATTATCCTGAGCGGGTACCGATGCTTGCACTTGGACTAGGCTAAGTTGCTAATTTGGGTCTGAGTTTTGATTTTGGCTTTGATTATGGTTGGAAGAAGATAACTTGATAATCCCTTTGTTGATAATGGATTTTTTTATCTCTATGCCTTTCTCAATGGTTTCCTTGAATGTGTGAGCACACTAAAGCTCCAAGTGATGAGATATTTCACTCTATAAATTTTTAGTAAACATAACTACCAATTGTTTTTCTAGTAAATTATGGGTGAAGTGACTAGTAGGTACTCTCCATCTCTACAAATAACTCATAAATCTCTCACCATATTTCTATTTGGAAAGAATTAAATCCACTACTAATCTCTCATGCTCAAGATTATAGGAGAAATGTTGTACAAACTTATCTGACATATCATCAAAGTCAGATATCGAGTGCTTTCAAAACTTAAGAAGCCACTCCAAAGCTTATCCAACTAGACTTCAAGGAAAAATAAGTAGGTAGATGTCACTATAGACCATTGATGGGAAAGTGTCATAAAATATTTTAAATGCTCTTTAGGGTCTCCTTTACCCTTTTACTTATATAATATTTTTGGCTCATAACCTAGAGGAAATATTATCTAAAGATATTCCATGTTAAATGGGTATGAACATATGTAATCCAATTTGAATGATCTTATTAGATTGCTTTCCTATCTGAATGTTTGTAATTACATATTTCATCTATTTTAGTTCTTGGGCTAAGAAACTTGATGACATGGTTGGTTATGGTTTTTGATGGGTGATCGAAAGTGGATTACCTTAAATGGGGTATAATAGGGGAATGGAGTATTATGGATTATTAGTTTGATATACCAAACGACTAGGAACATGCATCCATGTATTTAGATTTGGCTACTAATATTACATGCATTGTTGATAAATATTCTATTTTGGATTTGGAATATGGCCTTGGGCCTAAGGGAGTTGGGAATGTGATGGAAGTACGTGGATTTGTGTAATGTATTGTGCCTAATGAGTTTGAATAGGAACTTTCTATCAACTCGTCAAACCTAGCTATAGAAATGATACTTTTTATTGACTAAGGCCCTATTTTTGAATATGCGACACATGCTTAGTAAAAGGTAATAATTTATTGATAGGTACTTACTAGATGTTAGGACCTCTTTTTTGAAATAAAAACCTATTTTGAATTATATTCTTGTTGTTTTTTGATATTTATTATTGACCAATAAGAATGCATTGTTGATAAGACATTTTTTTCTATTGTTAAGGTACATTGGTTTGAGATTAATGAAGTACATTTGTTGTCACTTTTTGAGGTCTATTCTACATTTGATAAAATGGTAAGTTGGTTTGTGTTTATAGTCACATAATATTATCCATCGCCTATTGAGGCAAGATAACATTCATCACTTGTTAAGGTAAAACATTGGCTAATGTCTAATAACTTATCCCCTAATCTTGAATTATTGAAGAAGCAACTAATTAAGGAGTGAGAGCAACCTGTTATAGTTGGGAAGTAGGTATTCCTTCCCCCTATTGTTATAAACTAATCATGGTATTATCAAGAGGTACATATGGTTGGGGATTTCTTTGATACATTTAACCCATCTTGGCCTAAATTATGAGACACATGCATGTTATCTATTGTATTTATCACATGTTCTTAATTAGAAGCCACAATAGCTTTATCTATGAATGGGACATCAAACATATCACCTAATGAAACACTTTGGGAAAATGGGTCCACACCCAAATTAGTATGACCCAATAAATCAACTAGCACTCCTACTGAAGTAGTTTGCTCTATAAACAAGGTATTCGATATGGCCATAGCATTTATATTCCATATTATATTAAGATGATTTTGATAGGCCTACTACATTTTCATGAATTTGTCCACCATGGGCCCCTTTCCCTTTGAAATCATATTTATATATTGGTTTTAAATTGGCATGAGTGCTTAGTGGTAACTAGTAGAGGTATATTAGATGGTTATGGTATAAGGTGCTTTTTAAGGTACTCTAACTAAACTAGGTAGATTTTCATGAGGAAATTCTTATATAAAATTGGCTCCTAACTCTACAACTCTAACAAAAAACTTATCCTTATTTTCAAGAAAGTGGTGATAAAATAAGTATGATTCATAAATTGGTGGCATGATAACATAAAAAATCTATTGTTGGACGTGTTTGATAAGATATGGTACACTAAAAAGGTATTAAATTGTATGTTCTTGTTCTTAACCTAGATAAGGAAGTGTATTAGTTAGGTAGTGTGCTAATGGATCTTGGTCTTGTTCCATATATTAAGTAGTTTAAGGGGGATATGGATCCATCTCACAAACTACATCATCATGGTATCAGACTTGAACAAAGGCATAATTCATGACTATGCTTTCATAATCCTAATTATCCATGGTCTCGCTAAATGTGTATAAATGCATATATTAACCTATGACTAATGTCTCATGAATAAAAGGTCTAGAGTTTACAAAAATCTTGAAATGTAGTCTAAAATGATTGGTTGATGTTTGGTATGTCTTGAAGCTTAGTATATATGGAAAACTTGGTCTATTATTGCAAAGGGTTTAAACATGGCCTCAAATGGATATTTTCTCCAAAATCGTCAATGGTAAAATTCATCTCAAATATATTTAAGGTCTGAGGTCTTACACCCAAATGGTCAAATGAAAGGCAAATTTGAATCCTAGTTGGGAAAGTGTTTCAAACAAATCTAATCTAGTTATAAAACTAAAAAGAGTGATAGGTGTTTAGAAACATGGCACAAATCTAGACTCAAAAGACATGAACTATATTTTGAAACTTTAAGGAAGGGATACGTATTTGATAAGAATGCAAAAAGTTAGACATTAAAACTAACTAGGTTTGAAAATTGTAAGGTAAATGTTAGGTCTTTGGTAAGAAGGCAAAATCGTAGACATTAAAACACACTAGGTCAAGGTAAAAACTTGCAATTAATCTAACTCTATGGCAAAAAGTTTGAAACACTTTGACTCAATTTTGGCACATGGATTTTAAAATAACTTGAGCTTGGTATAATAAATTCACTCTAGGCTCTAATGACTAAATATCAAGTAATAAAAATAAAACCAATGAGTAAATCATTCAAAACCAAGTGATAAGGATCTAATGTAAACTAACTACACTTAGAGCTATACTTAAAAATATAGTTCTGAACTTATTTCAAGGCAACAAATCAACTTGAGGAACATGAAAATAGACCACATCCTATATCTAGGCAAAAGGGGTATTAAATCAAGTAAGGAATTGGTCTAAGTTACACAATTCAAAGGTGAGAGGTAAACACCCAAGCCAAAATTAAGCAAGACATAGGTTTAGACCGATCAATTTTAAATCTAAACTTCAAAAGACAAATTTATAAATTGTTTTAAAAGACTTAGATGTTTCAAATGGAAAACATCCTAGACCAAAGTGGAAAACATGATGACACAGAATTTAGGAAAAAGGTACACATGGTTTTCAACTTAGTTTAAAATAATGCAACATTTTTGGTGTAATATGAGCAACATAATGATGCTAATTCAATGAAAAGGTATGATAATGGTTTTAGATTTAAAAATCCAAGTAAAATACTTGGGATGAAACATTTATCATGATGACACCCCATTTTAACCAAGTCACACACACGCGCGCGCGCACGCGCATGCACACACGCGCGCGCGTGCACACGCACACACACACACACACACACACACACACACACACACACACACACACACACACACACACACACACACACACACACACACACACACACACACACACACACACACACACACACACACACACACACACACACACACACACACACACACACACACACACACACACACACACACACACACACACCAATGTTTTGGGATAAAAATGTCTACGGCAAAAGTGTGAGACTAAATGGATATAATATCACCCCTTGGGTGAAGGTGTGATAAAAACATGTGATGGTTATGAAACATTTTTAAAAAATAAATAATTTATAATCTCAAAACATGTATGCTAATAAACGAAAATAGAAGTGGCAAAAATGGTTCATCCTATCCCTATAACTGACATGGGTGTGCATAGCTTCTACCAAACATTCCACTGATATACCAATTCTTCTGAGGAATTAAATTTTAATCCAAAAATTAATGTGAGGGTGTAGGTAGAGTTTTTATTCCCCTCTTTGTATCTCAAGCATTGGTACATAGCATGAACTTAGAACAAGGAGAACTCAACATTTGGAAATATATTCCATGTCAAGTGGGGTTTATTATAAATCTATAAGTTTGGAATGTACGAGATGGTCCCAAGTGTGGCTAAAACAAGGATACAATCACATCAATCGGGTTAATACCTAATAACTTACTATGGAACGGTATATTCCTTTTTATAGAGACTCCATATATGTATTTTTAGTGGATTTTGATTTTTAAAAATAATTGACCCAAGTTTTTGTTAGGATCAGAGAGCCTATCCACTCAACCCCCTAGCAATCCTAGTATCACAAGCCCTAATTTGTAAACCCTACCATCGAGAGGGGTTGGTATGATGTTGAGAGATGAAGCTTTGGGTCAACACACACCTAAGGAACTCATGGGCATGTGATGAAATACCACCCATAATCCAAATTCATAAAAATAAATAATATAAAATGGAAATACTTTAGAGGTCACTTTTGATTCACCCAAGTCACTCAGAGCTTATGGAGAGCATATACGACATTATTTTCAACATAAATTTATAAAAAATAGAAATAAACCAAACACTTTTGGTCACCTAATTTACATAAAGGGGATGAAGGGAGATCATACATGCTAAATTTTATGTTTTCCAAAAATAAATAATCTAATCTAGGTATTTAAAACTAGCTAAAGAGCAAACAAGAATTAAAAAATCCCTTAGGAGATCTAACTAAATATGTAGTTTCTTTTTACTAAAAATAAATTGAAATGTGTTTGAAATGTTTGGTCCCTTGGCTATATTTGCACATGTAAAATATTTTAAATTCTAAAATACAAAATTTTAAGTGATTTTTAAGCACCTTAACCAATTGTAAATGAATTTTAACCTTTGTTTGTGAACTTTGACTATGCAAAATGCAAAAATTGATTCAAAAAAACTTAAACTTCTTTTTCTTGGATCAATTCTCTACAACCAAGGTTAGTGGATTAATTATTGATTAATGGAAGCTGAAATTCCTACAAGTTAACTCAACAAAACACAAAATTTAACTCCCATGTTTTTAGAAAAAACATAGAGAAATTTTTGATGATTAGTATAGGGATCATTGCCAATTTTTACAATTGACACCCCACAAAATACTAACCCAATATTAATGCCCAATATTAATTAAGAACAATACAAGTAACTAACAATGAAAGACAAATCAAATAATATTTACCTTCATTAAGAACAAGAGTTGTGTGTTGGCTATGGATGAATGTGCTTGGTTGTGTGCTCAAAGTGTCTTTGATAATGTTGTTCCTTGCATTATCCTTCCTTGTCACCTTGAAAATGTTGGGAATACCTTTGGATTTGTCTTGGATTTAATGATTTTATCTATTAATAAATGAATATTTTGACATTACACAAAGAGGCTCCTTGAAGGTATTTTTTCACAATAACATTACACCAAATTAGCCTGTTGAATAATGGGTGAAGCCTTGTATTTATAGCCTTTCAAACTAACTCTAACCTAATTACAGTTAGGGTAGAGTTAACTAGAATTAAGTTCAATTTAACCCTATTTGAGTTAAAGAGGGGATAATAAATTAATATTTGGCATAGAATTCCCATTTATTAGGCACAGATCTCCATTTTAGAATTTAAGACATTAAGGGAGATATTTTTAATTTCTTGACATTGAGGATGACGACATCATCATGGCCTCAACTATATTGGAATTTTATTTTTGAAAAATTCATATTCAATAATTTCACATGGTAATTTGACATAATAATTTAATTTTATTTTATTATTTAATTTTCCTTAACATTTTGCACTTTAGGAATTGTTTAAGTTCCCTGCTTAATGGGTCCAAAGGCAAAACTATCAATTTTCTAGGTCACTAGTTGACTGGAGATGAATCTATGAGAGATTAATATTGAATATGTGATAATTTTACAAATAATGATGCCTCAACATGATTTATATAATTAATTTA